>JZKD02S2158491.1:51501-72923 GCA_000966675.3 Picea glauca
CTAGAAGATTCCCTTCTAGAAGGCTCGAGAATCTTAGCTTTTTCCTTTGTAAAAAGATGTCTGCACCCTGGCAATGATTACAGTGCGAGAAGTTCGCACCCTAGCTGAATGCAGCATGTGGGAATGTATCATCCTCGCAAGAGAGTATATATGTAGCCTGCGAACTATCTTCAAAACATGATTTCTGGAAATAGATAAGAGCAACCCTCTTCAGGAAGGAGTTCTTTAATGAGGAGTTTGATTTGCTATTATCATAACATCACCATGTCATCATCACAATGACCAAAATTGTGGATAACAGGAGGGCCCTTATGTATCCCCCATCAACGACACGAAACAAACACAGAGATGTAAATTGGTGGATCAAATGAGAGTGGACTGACATGGGTATTGAAACAGAAAATTTGTGATGGCTAACTCTCGAGGAAGATACTTCCCTTGAACACTAAGGCACAACAACATAAACATGACATGGACCAAAACATGATGATGCAGTGGATACTGTGACTTTCGTCGGGTGACCCAAAGAAGTAAAGAAACTCGGATGATTGGTTCAGTGCATAGGTTCAGCGGATTAAAATGTATGCAAAAACATAGTGTTGTGTTCAAGGGAAAATGTAAGAGTGTCTGGTGAAGTTTTCAAAAAACTCTTGTCTTGCTTCCTTCAAATTCCCCCGCCATCCAGATAGACGAGTACCTCTCTTTATTTAATGAGCTCGAGGAGGGTAGCACATGCTCGATATAACTGACCTTCGGTAAGTCCCTCTTCCTTTGTTTAACGAACTGGAAGAATCAAGGGTTCAGTCCCATATAGGCCCTTCAATGTATGATTTTTTAACGAGTCCAGAGAAGGTAAAATCGATGATTTTTCATGTTTAGAGAGTCTGAAAAGAACTTAAATACGACTCCAGGGTTGTCCTTTTTTGTAATGTTCGTCTTGCGAGGCCAAAAAAGAGATAAATTATCACTCGAAAGACTTCCTTTCAAACCTTTTAACGAGTGGGAAAGGAAGCAAGATCACTCGGCAATCTTTTCATGTTTAGAGAGTCTGAAAAGAGATTAAAGAACACTCCAGGGGGTTCCTTTTTCATATAACCTTTACGAGTCCGAAAAAGTGATAAAATTATACTCAGTTACATTCTCACGTATTTATCAGTGAGAGAAAGAACAAAGAATAAGCTCGATATTGGTTTCATTTTTACACAAGCTTGAAACAAAATTAAACGTATTCTTGTAAATTCCCAACGTAATTTCCAAAGGTAGAGATACCCATGGATGGTTGGTACTCTTCCCCCAGGTTGAAAAGCTAGTGGAATAACTCCATAATGATAATCAAAGGCTGGATACAAGCCCCCCCAAGCTTCAAATCATTCACTGACTTTGAGGTTGTCACCAATTTTTGTACTAGATGGAGAAAAAGGATATAGGTGGATGAAATGAAGGTTATAGGAAAATCCCCCTGTGGACAGGTGGATTCCCTCTTGGATCCTTAATCTCTAAGATCAAGACAAAAAGGTGCTAACTTTGGTCACTAACATCCCTTTAAACCTAGCTAAACGAATCTATAGAGAAGAGGAAGAAGATGTACCTTTTTATGATGTTTGTCCTGACCCAGTTCCAAGTTGAGCTCCGATCTACAATCTCTTCAACAGGTCTTGCAATCCAATCAAAGATGAAACATGCTTCCTATTCTACTACGATTAGTTTGAAACCATATCTATCTATTAAAGACAAGTTCATATAGGCATACACAATCTTGAAGGAAACAGGCCAAGCCCATGTATTACTAAGAACTCAATAGAGATACTTACATACCTTTGATGAAGTTGAAGCAGCCTCTTCCATCTCACCCTGTCTAGCCCCTTGCTCAAATAATCCACAATAAAAAAGAATATGCTTTACTGATTATCTCCCTTATGAAATCATAATTTTGATGTCTCCAATGTCCTCTCAATACCACTTCTCATGAGATCATAAGTTTGGTATCTCTAAAACTCCATATCCATTTCACCATGAGAAGACCTCCTCATATAAGATTGGAGAGACACAACCACCTTAGAGATTCTTGGGATAGGTTGAGGATCCTTCTCCATCAATTGTGGATCTTCCCTAATATCTATCCTTGATCTCATATTCAAATTCAACCAACTCCAGAGACGAGGGGGATTTTTCCCTGATTTTCCTCAACAACCCAAGATTTCCTCAAACAACCTAGCGCTCCCCCAGAATGGGGCACAAAGTGTTGCAACACTCCCCTAAAGGAGGGCAAGGAGCGTTGGCACTCTCTGACAGTGGGTAGGGAGAGCTACCCAAAATTTCCTCAAAAAATATCAGTGCTCCCCCAGAAGGGTGCACAGAGTGCTGGAACGCTCCCGAAAAGAAGGTCAAGGAGCGTTGGCACTCCCTGACAGTGGGTAGGGGAGCGTTGGCCTTCAAAATTCATTTTTAAGTGTTTTTTTTCATGACAAAATCTTTGTACTCTTCATCAAATGATTTATTTTTCTTTAACCAGTCTCTGAGGGTGTCTTCAAGTGTTCCTTCTGATGTCGTTTGAGACATGACATTGGCAAGATGACTGTATGATGTCTGCGACACTTGTGACACTTGTGGCCAAAATGCGACACTTGTAATGATGACAATAGGTCATCATTGAAATGAGTAATTTTGATGTGTAACAGATTTACCCCCAAAGTGCGAAGTTAGAATATGGAAATTGATGATTGAAGTACTTTGTAGACTTTTTTGAGCAAGGGTATGGATGTGGAGAACTTGGTAGAAGCTGCACACAAACATCAAACAAATATTATGACATGTTTCAAACCCAAGGTAGGCATACCTATGCTTGGGTGATAAATACTTGCAAGGTATGGCCGCCATAAGATACACAACATATCCATAATTATATTAACAAAGAGTATAGCCACCAAAGATACAATGTGGATCTATACTTCCATGACATGAACTAATTGTAGCCATGAAAAATACACAATGGATCTACGAAACGACAAGACATAGCCACAGACCAATAGTGACAGTATATGTGTTAATATTCAAGAGAAACTCCGTCGCAACCTAGGCAAAGTACATACCAAAGTGATCATTCAACCCAGGGTATTCTTACCAATCCCAATGCAATATGAGTCTAAACATGTCAATAGATGTCCTGATGTCGAACATGGCAGAAACCACTTGATTATCAGTTAATGAGGTAAATCGTTAACAAGTGCGAGGGAAATCACCATTGATGTCAATGATTCCCAAGGTACCCTAGTACATTCCAACGAATGAGAATAGATGAGATGAAGTCAAACATCTGTGGAATCATCTGATCAGGGGTCAATGATGTAAACCCATTGTCAGAAGCGAGGAGGCTTGCCATTGAAGCATGCAGGTCCAAAGGTACTAATTGGTTTCTAAGTCTAGTTACTGGATAATGTGTTGAAGCCAACAAGAACATACTCATCAAAGGAGGGGCTTGATGTATCCCCCATCAACGACACGAAATGAACACAGATATGTAAATTGGTGGATCAAATGAGAATGGACTGACACGGGTATTGAAACGGGAAATTTGTGATGGATGACTATCGAGGAAGATACTTCCCTTAAACACTGAGGCACAACAACAGAAACATGACATGGACCAAAACATGATGATGTAGTGGATACTGTGACTTTCATCGGGTGACCCAAAGGAGTAAAGAAACTCAGGGGATTGGTTTAGTGCAGAGGTTCAACGGATTAAAATGTATGCAAAGACAAAGTGCAGTGTTCAAGGGCGACTGTAAGAGTGTCTAGTGATGTTTTCAAAAACTGATTGGCTTGCTTCCTTCAAAATTCCCCCCCATCCAGATAGACGAGTACCTCTTTTTAATTTAATGAGCTCAATGAGGGTAACACATGCTTGATATAACTCATCTTCGGTAAGTCCCTCTTCCTTTGTTTAATGAACTGGAAGAAGTAAGGGTTCAATCCCATATGGGCCCTTCAATGTATGATTTTTTAACGAGTCCAGAGAAGGTAAACTCGGTGATTTTTCATGTTTAGAGAGTTTGAAAAGAACTTAAAGACGAATCCAGGGCTGTCCTTTTTCGTAATGTTAGTCTCGCGAGGCCGAAAAAGAGATAAATATCACTCGAAAGATGCCCTTTCAAACCTTTTAATGAGTGGGAAAGGAAGCAAGATCACTCGACAATCTTTTCATGTTTAGAGAGTCTGAAAAGAGATTAAAGGAGACTCTAGGGGGTTCCTTTTTCATATAACCTTTACGAGTCCGAAAAAGTGATAAAAGTATACTCGGTTACATTCTCATGTATTTACGAGAGAGAGAGAGAACAAAGAATAAGCTTGGTATTCGTTACATTTTTACACATGGTTGAAACAAAATTAAACGTATGCTTGTAAATTCCCAACGTAATTTCCAAAGGTAGAGATACTCATGGATGGTTGGTACTCTACCCCCAGGTTGAAAAGCTAGTGGCATAACTCCAGAATGATAATCAAAGGCTGGAGACATGCCACCCCTAAGCTTCAAATCATTCATCGACTTTGAGGTTTTCACCAATTTCTATACTAGATGGAGAAAAAGGATATAGGTGGATGAAATGAAGGTTACAGGAAAATCCCCCTGCAGACAGGTGGATTCCCTATTGGATCCTAAATCTCTAAGATCAAGACATAAAGGTGATAACTTTGGTCACTGACATCCCTTTAAACCTAGATAAACTAATCTATAGAGAAGAGGAAGAAGATGTACCTTTTTACGATGTTTGTCCTCGCCCAGTTCCAAGTTGAGCTCTAATCTACAAGCTCTTCAACAGGTCCTGCAATCCAATCAAAGACGAAACATGCTTCCTATTCTACTACGATTAGTTTGAAACCAGATCTATCCATTAAAGACAAGTTCATGTAGGCATACACAATCTTGAAGGAAACAGGCCAAGCACATGTATTAATGAGAACTCAATAGAGATACTTACAAATCTTTGATGAAGATGCAATAGCCTCTTCTAGCTCTCCTTGTCTAGCCCCTTGCTCAAATAATCCACAATCAAAATGAATATGATTTATTGATTATCTCCCTTACGAGATCATAAGTTTGATGCCTTCAATGTCCTCTCAATACCACTTCTCATGAGATCATAAGTTCGGTATCTCTAAAACTCCATATCCATTTCACCATGAGAAGGCCTCCTTATATAATTTTGGAGAGACCCAACCACCTTAGAKATTCTTGGGATAGGTTGAGGATCCTTCTCCATCAGTTGTGGATCTTCCCTAAGATCCAACCTTGACCTCAGATTCGAATCCAACCAACTCTAGAGATGAGGGGGATTTTTCCCTGATTTTCCTCAACAGCCCAAGATTTCCTCAAATAGCCCAATGCTCCCCCATAATGGGGCATAGAGTGTTGCAACGCTCCCCCAAAGGAGGGCAAGGAGCACTGGCACTCCCTGACAGTGGGTAGGGGAGTGTGCCCCAAATTTCCTCAAAAAATCCCAGCACTCCCCCAGAAGGGTGCACAAAGTGCTGGAACGCTCCCCCAATGAAGGTCAAGGAGTGTTAGCATTCTCTGACAGTGGGTAGGGGAGCGCTAGCCTTCAAAATTCATTTTTAAGTGGTTTTTTTCATGGAAAAATCTTTGTACTCTTCATCAAATGATTTCTTCTTCTTTAACCGGTCTTTGAGGGTGTCTTCAAGTGTTCCTTGTGATTTCGTTCGAGACACGACATGGGCAAGATGATTGTATGATGTCTATAACACTTGCGACACTTGTGGCCAAAAATGAGACACTTGTAATGACGACAATAGGTCATCATTGAAATGAGTAATTTTGATGTGTAACACATGCACGAATAGGTGAGATCTTGATTCAACTTCAGTCAGTAAGTTGAGATTAAGTATGAGTATAGGGAAGACTTAGTGAGAAGGATGAAGGAGACTACTATGGGTATCAGGCCTTCCAACAGCTTGAAGAGGAAAAACTCAATACTCAAGAGCAATCTTGAGATCAAGATTTAGACACTGAAATATGGTGCAAGCAACACAGTTATAGCAATAGGATGATCAAACCTTCATCACCCTGCAACTGCAACAGCTCAACTAGATCGTCCATGCCCGAGCCATCCAATGTAAGAGTGAAAAGACAAAACAGGAATCTGTTTAAAACTGGCCACGATGCCACTGTGATCAAACCTACATCACAACAACATAAATACCCTCGACTGGATCATCCATGCATGAGTGTTCTAACACAGTTGTTATAGAGAAATGGAAAGGAAGCTGACTTTCATTAAACAAGAAGTCTCAAATACAGATACATAACCAAAAGATTCAAGCTCTAGATAAGAATACACTCATCCATCAGATATGAATACACTCATCAAAATAAAAATTACCCCAAAAAAACATTTCATCTCGTGTTGCTCTTTATGTGGTTCTATGAATGTGGAGAACAGTTGAAAGATGAGAAGACAAGGACTACTAATAATAAATTCCAATCATATATAAATACAAATTCAATTTCCCAAATGGATAGACATTTGAAGCTTAATCAGATATATCATTCACGATCTTTATCGAATCACAACTATCGAGTGGTTGACACCATAAAATCACACAATGAAAGTAGCCCAATGTTTATTTCACAATGAAAGTAGAACACCATATTGTTGTTTGATATTGACTGAAGAGAGGTGTCATTTACATGTTGTCGGTAAGAGGTTAGCCTAAACCCAACCTTCTTTAGAATTCAGTCGTCAAATACTTAATAAATGAACTTATAAAGAAACATAAAATAGTTTATAAAGATCCAACCTATAACATAGTACAACCCATCGAAACTTGTCGAACTATCAATCTAGAGAATCACTCTACCCCAAACAACGAAGATTCTAATTGGGCCTCGTCTTTGGGAGTGATTCCTACAATTGAGTTAAAGGGAAATTTGACCCCTCAAGACCACATTACACAGGGAATCATGCTCTGTGCTTTGATCCATTCCACAACATT
Source organism: Picea glauca (assembly GCA_000966675.3). Lineage (NCBI taxonomy): Eukaryota > Viridiplantae > Streptophyta > Pinopsida > Pinales > Pinaceae > Picea > Picea glauca. The sequence continues at coordinate 58,513 of JZKD02S2158491.1, forward strand.
TTTATTACAATGCACCATGTGCTCTCTGTCCATACTCTACACTACTCAATTGAATCCATTACAGACTCTATACATGACTCTTTCTAGACTCATACAAAATTGTTACAAGACTCAAAACAAAACTCATGCAAAACTCGAACTGGACTCTTGTCAATTTCTCAAACATTTTTTTTTCTCTTTTCTTCTTCTTTTCTCTCCTCACTCTAGCGCTCTATCACTTTCTTCTCTGCTCCACCTGCTCTAGTGATTGCCAGTGTCACATGCTTCTTCTATCTATATGTGTCTCGTGTAACCTCTTTGGAGCGTGGCAGTCCTAACGAACTTTCCAACGCATCCATCATATGTCGCATGATCTCTCATGTTGTTTTGGTTCATTATTCGGGAATATTCTCGAAAATCTTCTTCTAATTTGACGTGCATGCAATATTTTTCCTATCTTTTATGCACAACATTAAACTCAATTGGCGCATGTTCCTTTCTCCATTTGTCACGCAACTGTTGATATGTGCACACAAAACAAATGTGCACATACGTTTGGTATGTGTGTGCGCCCAACCTACCCAAAATCTTGGGTGCCAACATCGGCTAAAGTGGGGATGGCATAAATATGCTCAATCTTGGCTAAATCATTGGGGAATAAAGGAAGAGATCATTCTACAGGATAAAGATAATATTAAAACTATTACTCCATCTAAATTTAAGGAGAAATTATGGTGTGATAAAGAATTAAAGGATAAAAGAAAATTAAGATATTATAAGGAGGTGATCAATCCTAATCTAGAAGATCAAAAGTATTTCTTTGTTTTGATTAGTGTAAATAAGAGAATCATCATTGCTAAAATAAGAACAAATTCTCACGAGCTCTATACTGAAACTGGACTTTGAACAATTCCCAAAACACCTTAGGATGAAAGAATATGTCATTTTTATGACACTAAGAGGGTTGAAGATGAAAATCACTTTCTCTTAGAATGTCCGACGTATACCCAAATTAGATCTCAATTTCATAAGATTTATCACACTACCAACCTTCCTAACCTTCTAACTCAACAAAACTATGGTGATCTTGGAATGCTTCTCTTAATGTTTTTCTAGCACATAAATAAAATTCTAAAAAAATCCAAGTAATCCCTTACTTTATTAAGGTTCAATAGACCAAATTCAATCTCAATGGATGTTAATCATCATCATTGAATTTTTTTAAAGGTGGTAAAATCTATGGTAATTCAATTGTCAATTAGAAGTGAGGACAACCATATGCAAATGTAAAATGACCTACTAGTGGTCCGTAAGGGGACAAACTTTCACTCTCTCGGTTTTAGGTTGTTAATTTGTTTCCTTACATCTAAGGAAGGCAAGCTCTTAATCGATCAAAAGTAGTTTTATGTCTTATTACAAGACCAAAAGATGGTTTTAGCCTAAATAGTATCTCCAAGAAAGCCAATATCTTGTAGTGTAGAGTGGTCTATGAGGTTATAGTAGTAGGTCGTGTTCTTTTAAGTTGCAACTAGCCTTAGTTCCAAACATGAAACCAAATACTACCCTTAGTACACTTTAACCTCTTACCTTTGCCTTTGCCTTTATGCCCTTACAAAAAGAAAACAACTCATTAAAAAAATTAAAATTTTCCACTCATTAAATGAATTATTTTTATAATTGTGGAAATGAATACTAGATTGAAATTTCAAAAACATTTTTCCATTCTAACACAATAACTACAAATGTTTAATAAATTGATTTTTTTTACAATGTATTATAAATATTAATTATATTTAATACAAATAATGATTCTAACACAATAACCACATATGTTTAATAAATTGATTATTTTTTACAATGTATTATAAATATTAATTATGGGTTTTTTTTTGCTCTTGTTATATAAATTTGGACAAACTCTATATTTTCTGTTTTTTAAATTGCATTTTTGAATACATAAATGGGTTTAGCCTGCTGAAAAATCACTGGAGCACTAGAATTATACAAACTTAGCCACTCAAATCTGCAGATCCAATAATTCATCACAACCCAAAATCACACTGAAAAAGTTAAAAAAAAAAAACAGCCAAAAGATAAAACCTACCCTTAAACTATTGCATAAAATGCATATAATTATTTGTGAACATTAAACACCCTGCTACTCAATATTGAATGCTGTCTGGGGTGGATCCCACATTGCATACCCAACTTCATACAACATTCAATGCTGAGTAACAAAATGATCCAACATTGCATACCCACCTTACTGCAGCATTCAATGCTGAGTAGCAGAATAAATATTGCTCACCACTCATCCATCAGATTCCAGCACTGAATAATACCAAAATAAAAATGATCCCAAAAATCATTTCATCCCGTGTTGCTCTTTATGCGGTTCTATGAATGCGGAGAAAAGTTGAAAGATGAGAAGACAAGGACTACAAACAGTAAATTCCAATTATTTATAGATGCAAATTCAATTTCCCAAATGGATATACATTTAAAGCTTAATCAGATATATCATCAACGATCTCAATCGAATCACAACTATCGAGTGGCTGACACCATAAAATCACACATTGAAAGTAGCACAGCGTTTATTTCGCCTTGATTTGGCCTGTCAGATCATATTTCTCCAGCATTGCAGACAGAAAAATATTAAAAATATGAATCGCCTGGCTGTTTTTATATATTTTATATATATGAATCAGCGGTGAGATGTGGATATTTCTGAAAGGAAGGTATGATTGCAGGGTACGACTTGACATGGTGACCATGGCCACATTTACGTCATTGGCGTGTCTGTGAGATATGGTGTGGTCATGGCTGACGCAACAATGCGTTCTTTCCTTCTTGGAATATCAGACCTACGATTTTTCGAAAAAGTTAAAGCACGGCAATGCACAGTAAAAAAAAAATACTAAGCTGATTAAGCCGGCGACCCTTTTCAATTCGGGAAAAGTTCATTTTTATCGTCATCGGAGATCCCCCAAGAACCAGGGAGGGTTTAAGAGGCCTTGATTGCAATTTGTACGCCATTAACATCGCTAGTAGCTACTAGATCTGGCAACTGTTCAGTGAAAACGGGAGAAAAGAACAATCAATTGTACGTGTCGAGGAAAATATTAAGGAAAACCCTGACATACGCGTAAAGAAAATCACGTGGCCTCTGGTGGCCATCAGCTCACCTGCCAAGTTAGGCAGAAGTCTGATTCTGACGTACACATGCAATAAAGTTGAAATTTATTAGCGTGCTCATGGCATGTCAGAATGGGGGAGAGGCGAATTATTACGATTATTTCGGGAGCCTAAAGATGGATGAGCCGTATTCTCAGTTGACTTCATTCCGATTCCTGTCGAACCTTCTATTAACGCCCACCTAACATCCATCCCAATCCAAAAATCTTTTATTTTAATGGTTATCTTTCAATTCTCATTGTAACTGTTCATTTATTTCATCGCTTGAAAATTTGCATTCCGTACGGGCTCGATTGATTCTGGTCATGCTTCCATGCTTCCCTTCCACTATGTTTATTGGTGAACAATAGTGATATTCGTGGAAAAGACATGGCATTCCTGATAAGCGCCATTAACAAAATTATTATCGTTTGGGTACTGTTGGCAAATGTCGGTGCAACTGGCTGGCCGGCCGGTAGATGAGACTGGGCAGTCCTACAGAATTGAGAGGGACAGAGGTCTCACAGGCTTTCGGTTTTAAGACTGGAGTTTCAGGTACTGTAACAACTTACATTGGCGATTAGGGTTAAATTTATTTGTTTTTAAATTTTTATTTTTTCAAAATTTAGATTATTGGGTTGTTTTAAATGACTTAGTCTAACACATTTTATGATTTTAATCTTTATTTTTTCATTTTTTTTTTTTATAGGTTTGTCTAAAACAGGTCAAAAAGATGGATGGAATTATGGCTTTTTCAGTGGTTTAGATTACATATTTCCAGTATGTAAGGGTTTTTGAAAGTGTTGAATTTGATTGTGCATTCAAAAACATCATTTAAATAATGTAAAATTGGATTTGGTCAATAATTTATTTGCTAGATTGGTGATAGCAGCTAGCAAAAGTAAAAAGCTCAGAATGTTTAGACTAAGCAGTTTAAAATTTATAAAATATTTAAAGTGAAGTTGTTTCATGTGACTCTTTCTGAATGGCAAATCAAGTTAGAAACTGCCGCTCTCTAGAGAAGACATCAAAATATTAAGACACGGTAAAAGTTGATGTGGCCCAGGCCTGTATATACTAGTTTAACCAATCAAAAACACTCTAACAAACAAAAAAATAATACATATCACTAAGACCTAACAAAAGAAAAAAAAAATTATTCTTGAAATGCATCAAAGTCAAAACTTTTATTTGTCAGTATAATTATAACTTTTCTTAAATTTAGGGAATCATTTTAATCTTAACAAAATTGAATTTATTTATACAAAACTCAGCCATAAAATGGTAATCTATGCATGATTTCAAGTTTGTAACTTTGTGTATGTTTTTTAAAGAATGTGAAATTGGTCATGGATGCATGATTTAAGTTTGTGGATGTTTTTTAAAAATGTGGAATTGGGAGACAATAGACATTAAAATGATTTTTTTTAAGTTTATTTTGGATATTAAAATGCTTTTCGTAAAGTTTTTATTATTTAAATATATAAATAAAAATTCAAAACAAATTATTAATTTTTTTTATTTTTTTAATATCTAATAAATTAAAATTGATAAAAGAAATAAATATAAATAATCATTATCATCATTATCATTAATTAGATTTTCATTTTAAACAAATTGATTACAATTTCACTTTAATAATAAACAAAAAATTCAAATAAAACTATGAGAACTTTAATCCTCAGCCAAAAAGTTGGTAATCTATTCCAAAAATATTCAATAATGAAACTATGAGAACTTTAATCTATGTTTGACTTCAGCCAAAAAGTTGGTAATTTATTAAAAAAAAATTAATAATGAAATTATGAAAATTTTAATCTCTGTTTGACTTTAACCAAAAAATTGGTAATCTATATAAAAAAAATCAATAATAACACTATGAGAACTTTAATTCATATTTAACTTTGGCCAGAAAGTTAGTAATTTATTTCAAAAAAATTATCTATTCAAAAAAAATTCAATAAAAACATTATGAGAACTTTAATCCCTGTTTGACTTCTGCCAAAAAGTTAGTAATCTATTAAAAAAAAATTCAATAATGAAATTATGAAACTTCAATCCATGTTAAACATTATGAGAACTTTAATCCCTGTTTGACTTCAGCCAGAAAGTTGGTAATCTAATTAAAAAAAATCAATAATGAAAACTTCAATTTATGTTTGACTTCAGCCAAAAACATTGGCACTCTATTTAAAAAAAATTCAATAATGAAACTATGAGCACTTTAATTACTGTTTGACTTCAGCCAGAAACTTGATAATCTATTTACATGATTGTGATAACCTTTTCATATTAATGTCTTAATGTCTTATAGTTGGGATATTAAATTATATTGCCAACATCTTTGACAATATACAATCTTTGGATGAGTGCTTAGCTGATTATTAAATTGCAGAGAGCATTTTCAAGAATACCTTCTTTCAATAGAGACAAGATTTTAGACGGCACAACACTATCGTCTTTGTCTTTAGATAAGGCCAACATTTTCAAGGGCACAGTCTATTCTGTTTTTAATTTTACAGGCATATCATTCATTCTAAAAAGGATAAGAACAGAAATCTCCGCCGGTAAACACATGCATACCATTAATTCTTCACATCAAATAAACAAAAAGTCTGGTATATCAATTGTTTTTTGTCTATGATTTTATTTGAATAATAAGTATCATATTTTGAAATGAGCTACGGAAATGTAAAATATTAAATGTGATTTTTTCAATGCTCAAGAGTACAATAAATTCAAAGAACACTTTGGTAACTCCTTCATGTCTAGTACAATAAATTCAAAGAACACTTTGGTAACTCCTTCATTTCTAGTACCCATTGGCATTCTTTCATTTCTAGTACCCATTGGCATGAAAGATCCAGTGTACAAAGGGATTATGAATAGTAATATTATTTTAAAACATTTGGAATGCATTTGAAAAGTTTTTAAGAGCCTTTATGAATTCAGGTGCATTGTATACTATATTGTATGATTGCTAATACACCAATATAAAAAGTACAATAAATACAAAGAACACTTTGGTAAATCAGTCATTTTTTACACCAATATAAAGTATAATAAATGGAAAGAACACTTTGGTAACTCAGTTATCACTTTGCTAACTCAGTCATTTTTTGTACCCATTGACATGAAAGATTGGGCATGAGCAAAAAGAATGTAAAATATTAAATGTGATTTTTACTATACCCATTGGCTGATTGTCAATACACCAACATGCTCATAAAGAGTACAATAAATTCAAAGAATACTTTGGTAACTCATTCATTACTAGTACCTATTGGCATGAAAGATTTTGTGTACAAAGATTATGAATAATCATATTATTCTTAAAGATTATGACTAATCATGTTATTCTTAAAAAAATGGAATTCATTTGAAAAGTTTTTAAAGTATAGAGTTGTACCAGCATAGAAAAGAGCGTGCGTTTATGAATTCGGGTGCATTGTACACTATATTGTATGATTGTGAATACATCAATAAATTCAAAAAACACTTTGGATAACTCGGTGATTTTTAGTACCCATGAAAGATTGAGCATATCAGAATACTTTGAATAACTCACTCATTTTTAGTACCCATTGGCATGAAAGATTGAGCATATCTTGAAATGAGTGAAGGGAATGTAAAAGATTAAATGTGATTTTTATTATATTCATTGGCTGATTGTCAATACACCAATATGCTAATAAAGAGAACAATAAATTCAACATTTTGGTAATTTATTCATTAAAATTCAGTGTACAAAGGATTATGAATAATCATGTTATTTTAATAAAAAATGGAATTTATTTGAAAAGTTTTTGAAGTATAGAGTTGTATGAGCATAAAAAAGAGGGTTTATGAATTTAGGTGCATTGTATACTATATTGTATGATTGTCAATACATCAATATAAAGAGTGTACAAAGGATTATGAATAATCATGTTATTCTTAAAAAAAAAATGGAATTTATTTGAAAAGTTTTTGAAGTATAGAGTTGTATGAGCATAAAAAAGAGGGTTTATGAATTTAGGTGCATTGTATACTATATTGTATGATTGTCAATATATCAATATAAAGGGTATAATAAATTCAAAGAACATTTTGGTAACTTAGTCATTTATAGTACACATTGGCATGAAAAATTGGGTGTAAGAGTATAATAATAAGAATGGGCATACAAATTATTACTACATGTTGAATAATCCTTTTATTTTAAAAAACTTTGGAATTTATTTATTACAAAAAATGATAGGATTTTTTTTTCCATTGAATTAATTATTATTGATTGATGAATAATTTTGTTTTTGTAAGTGTCAATTTGGATAATTTTAATTCAATATTGAGAGTGTCAATTTAACTAGTTTTAACTCAAAATCAAAGTTTTTAGTATAGGTTGGAAGATGGTAGATAGAAGTATTTATGTGTGGTAAATAAAGACTATGCAATTATTTCAATATTTAAAATCATTAATATTATAAATATAATATTTTGAAAGAAAATGAGTCCACCTAGTAAGGCATTGAATTTTAGCTCAATATAATAACATATGGGGATGTTGTTAGTGATTCTATGTTCTTTTGATGTCCCGTTTCCAAGAGTAGGCCAACAGGGAGTGACTTAGTAGTTTATTTGTTCCCCTAGACTATAGTTAGGCACAAACAGGGAACAAGAGGAGAAATAAGGGTGAATTAGTGACTAAACGATGAATTAAGCCAAAAAACATAGGAAAAGTCACTTAATCTAAAGTCAACGGGGAAATAGAAGAAAAATGTATTGATGGGGAGACTTAATTAATTAATCACTCACCTTGGGAGGAAAAGCGCCTAGCTTAAGTGATGTCAATGAATAATTAGATTGGGAAATGTATAAAATGAGGAATTTGACCTAATTCCTCATTATGTTATGATTTGATGTTGAGAGAGTTTCCAGAGGAGGACAATCGACCTCTTGTTTTTTATGTATTTATGGAGGAAACCACCACCTTGATTGGTTTCAGTGTTGAGAGACACACCCTAGCCTATCAAAGATACCATCCAGGTATCTCACTGTGCCATTTAGGAGTATTAATTTTTTGTAGTGATTGCGCAACTCAGCTAGTGAGGGCCCAAGGGTTATAGAGGGTTTTGTGTAGCTGCACGATACCAGGGTTTATCTTGCATATTCCTTCCGACCCAGTTGAGGATCAGCTAGGTCACATATTTTGAGCCACCAGTCATCAGATTCTGATGGTGGAATCTCTTAGAGCGCATCAAACAACCAGGAAGTGCGCAACTCTTGAGGAGGGACGTTTGGGGTTACAGAGGGTATTCTGGATTAGATCAGAGGAAACCTTTCCAACCCAGTACAGAGGAGGTCGGGGTGCACATTTCGAGACATATAGCAGTGGATTCTGACGGGGGAATCACTAGGGTGCACTCACAGAGCCCAAGAGGTGTGCAACCCCCCAGGGGATTACATCCAGAGCATCCGGGGTCAAATCTTCAGTCCGACAGTTATCAGGAGAAGCATAAACGCTAGGGCTCAGTTTGGGATAGTTTCCAGGCGAATCTGTCGAGTATAGCCACTAGGGAAAGTTTTCCATAGTTTGCAGCGATTATTGTGAGTTTCTGGAACTACATTTTGTCGATCTATCTGTGCTTTTTCAAATCCATCCTCATCTTCTGTTCATGGGTATTTTGTAGTAGTTTCTTTGTATTCCAACGACGATCCACGACATACAATTGAATATTATTTCTCTGCTTTCAACATATCATTGTATTTCCTGTGTTTCCCCTCATAATACATATGATTGAGATGGTGTTGTTCCTTATTTACATGCATCCCATATATTGCTTAAAAATTAATTGAATGAAACACACATGCAAAAATCACCAAGCATGTTGAACAATTAAATCAAACGCATCCAAAAACCCCCAGAGTATCAAATATGAGAGACAAAACATCAGTTCAGCAGTAGATATCCAGATTAGCTAGATCAAGCATATTTTAGTGGTATCAGAGCCTTCTTCCTTCCAGCCTGTGAAGAAGTGCTTCTCATGACCCCATGATTCCGGGAACAGGTGAAGAATACCCAGGGGGCGAGTACATATTGGGGATGAGTACATTAAGTACCACATAGGTCATAGCATGGACACGAGAGACAGGAACAAAATGGACTACACTCCCTTCCACACTTAGTCAGATATAGAGCCAGAGTTAGAGGACATAGAGCATATCAGCTCTGACACAGAGGCATAGATAGAGAGGAGTATGGGTGATAGACGAGAGACACTAGAGGGTAGGGGGAAAGGCCCCTAGACACACCCTGACAGTACATAGGCCATATTGAATGATCTAGCTAGAGGACAACGAGACATGATGAATGTCATAGCACAGATGACCATCAGTACACAAATGATCCATCATAGCGTGAGCACTATAGGTGTTAATGTCGTAGGAGGAGCGAGTGGTTAAGAAGGACACTAGGGAGGTGGGGCCAGTGGCTCCAGTGGATCTCGGGGCAGAGCAAGTGCACACCCTTCACCTATCCGAGCCTATACATCATCTGGGAGGATTCCCCGGCCGTTATATCCATATTTCCATGGGGTACAATTCTTGGGACAACTAGGGCATGCAAGAGGACATCTAGATCAGGGAAAGGCAGTGCCATAGGATCCCTTCAGAGAGTACATGAGAGATTAATTGGAACTAGGACCATAGTTCCATGCAAACATGAGTTTTCTAGACTATTGTTTGATCAGGCATCGAAACAGACCCTGGGAGGCACAGAGGGGCAATGGGAAATCTCAAAACATGGATTTCATCAAGAAAGTGGGAAAGTTGAACATTCCTACTTTTGATAAATCATCACAATGCTCAGCTTAGGCATGGGTACAAAATCTTGACACATATTTCAAGCTTAACCCGATGACAAATGCACAAGCTATCATATTTTCCACCTTGCACTTGGATGGGGATTCCCATGAGTGGTGGTACCATGGGCTGGTGACCTTGAGTCACAACCACATTACTTCATACTTGGATTTCACTGAGAGGTTTATGGAGAGGCTTAACAAGAGATATCCAGAGCTCCATTTCAGGGACCTTACATAGTTGATACATATAAGACCAGTTGAGGCCTTCATCATAGAATTCCAGCAAAAGGAAGTGGTGGTATGTGATATATCAGAGAACATATTGGTGATTTTATTCACCAAGACATTGATGGATCCATTGAGGGGATGGGCTAAGGATTTCAAGCCTCACACCCTACAGGAGGCCATTGTATGCACGAGAGACATGGGGGACTCAACGCTGAAACTCAAAACCTTTACCAAACCCTTTGTACCACAGAGAGACGTGGATTAGAAAAATCCTCAAAGGGAATGGAAGGGTAAGCCCACACTGGACAATGACACCAGATGAGAGTTGATGAGGAAGAATCTTTTCTTGTCTTGCAAAGACCCTTGGGTTCCAGGTCATAGATGCATGGGAAAGGGACAAATCCACTACATTGAGTTGGAATTAGGAAGTGAGGAGGAGGATGAGGAGACCGGGGCACAAACATATAATGATTTAGAGGATGCAACCAAACATGAGCCAGAATGACAGTCGAAGAAACCTCAGATACCGACAGAGGTACATCCCAAGGAGGAGACAAAACCTCGTAGAGAAGTAAAAGGGGGAACCATAGTAACCCTTTCCGGAGTACCCAGGTACAACACTCTCGGGCTCAAGGGCCTTGTATAGGGACAATGCATAACAACTCTAGTTGATGGTGGGGCCACCCACAATTTCATAGATGCGTCCTTAGTAGCTAGGAGGGGGTTACATAGTGAGGAGTTTGAGGGATTCCACATGGTAGTGGATACACGATGATGTGTTTGGACATGATCCCAGACTTAGAGGTCAAGCTAGGCAAATACACCCTTACAGATACCTTCTATTTAGTTTACCTATCAGATATAGATGCAGTGTTTGCGGTACAATGGTTATATTCATTGGGGGAGATTGGGTTCAACTATCAGATGTTGACCATGATCTTTAGAGATGCTAGTGGATTGAGAGTGGTACTGAGAGGTATGTCTATAGGAGCACCCCACGCAATGTCAGGGAAGAGGATGGAGAGAATATTCTGTCACCGTGATGTAGCTTATGCAACAGAGTGTTTGATCACCACCCATAAAGATTCAGAGGGCATATAGAATTACCATCCACAGATCAGGAAGCTTCTTATCTAGTATGAACCATTGTTTGAGCCAATACCACCAAGGAGACTACCAGACAGAGGATTAGACCATATGATTGAGTTGGAGGCAGGGGCTACACCGGTGATCACTGTGCCCTATGGGCACGCTAAGAGATTCAAGGATGAGATTGAGAAAACAATCAAAGAATTGCTTGCGATGGGGCACATCAGGCCCAACACGAGTCCTTTCGCTTCTTCATTCATTATGGTATGGAACAAAGATGGCACATTGAGGATGTGCATTGATTACAGAGCTCTCATCAAGAAAACGATCAAGAACATGTACCCCATTCTGTGCATAGATGAGTTGATGGACGAGTTACATGGGGCATTTTTCTTCACCAAGATTGATCTGCAGTCAGGATATCATCAGATCAACATTAGGGATCAGGATATAGAGAAGAAAACATTCAGATGCCATTTCAGACATTTCAAGTTCTTGGTCATGTCGTTTGGATTGACCAATGCACCTGCCACTTTCTAGTCTTGCATGAACCACATCTTCATAGGGTAGGTGAGGAAGTACCTTTTGGTATTCTTCAATGACATATTGATTTATAGCAGGACATGGGCTGAGCATCTAACACATTTGGAGGAGGTCTTGGGAATTATGCAGGCACATTCATTATATGCCAAGGAATCCAAATGTGAATTTGGGATAAGAGAACTATTGTACTTGGGGCATATCATCAGTGAGAAGGGAGTACAGGTTCATTAGGAGAAGATCAAGTCCATTTTGGATTGGCCAACAACCAAGAACCTCACAGAGATGAAGGGATTCTTTGGTTTATGCAATTACTACATGCGGTGTGTCAGAGGATTTTCAAAGTTGGGAGCACCTCCCACAGATCCGACCAAGAAGGGTGATTTTCAATGGACATAGGAGTCACAACAAACATTTGAGAAAATGAAGGAGGTTACAAGAACATGCCCAGTTCTATTCCTTCTGTATTTCTCTCGGTCATTTATCTTAGAGTGCAATGCATCATGGGTGGGGATTGGAGTAGTTTTGATGTAGGGAGGCCATCCCATTGTGTTTGAGAGAAGGAAGATCAACCATTTGGAGAGACTCTACTCTATTTACGACAAGGAAATGTTGGCAATCATGCATGCCTTAACCAAATTCAGGAAGTATCTGGTAGGTATCAGGTTTGTAGTGAAGATCGATCACAACAGTCTCAAGTATTTCCTAGATCATAAATACCTCAATGAGAGACATCATAAGTGGGTCTCAAAGATCCAAGACTTTCACTTTGACATTGAGTGTGTTAAGGGAAAGATGAACCTCGTAGCATATGCCTTCAACATCCCTAGTTTTAAGAAAAACTTCTACACTATTTGAAAGTTTCCCCACCTAATACAATGCAACAAGTAAAAAACATTGATGAAGAAAATCTTCATGAGGTGATTAACATGAATTTTTTGGTAGAATCCCTTCGAAGAAAAATATATAATGAGGATATAGTTGCATATTTCTCGATGATGGATAACCAGTGGCATATTTCCACTGGTTACCTTGGCTATGAATCAAGGGAATGCATACCTCTTTTTTTTTCTAATTGATCGTACAACATCAACTATTGGACACAGATTACAATGAAATGTCTCAATGTCCCAATTTATTATTGAGAGGAAATGGGCTCTATGGATTCAATCTCAGGTTCATCCTTGTTATATTATGTCAGAAGCACTTCAAGAGAGCGATCCATTAGGTATGATCTTTCTTAAATGGAGAATAAAAAGTGCCTAAGAGTCTGTGGTTCCTTTGGACATCAACTGCTAGCTGTCGGTTTCTGGTTGCCAATGTGATACCAATTAATGGAGGGAACTCATTAAAATTTGACGATTAAACACAACAAGTAGAAAAAAATGACAAGTGGCGGCAAAGGTTATGGATAATTCATGATATCAAAAATAATTCTATTCTTCAAAAAATTGAGATAGCATGTCAATCAAAGGTGTCGAGTCTTCTTTGAATTCTCACCTCCAAGTCTATTTTTAGTAAAACAAATCAATCCATTCCATATTTGAAAGAATAATATCAACATTCAATCAAAGTAGATCCAATTTTAAAGACATCAAGCTAGCATGTGAAAGATTATGAAAACAAAATTTGTAGAGCTCAAAACGAGGGGTTGGTAGGGGATCTTCCTTTTGGAAGAGAAGGAGAGTTAGAACAAAATTTTGGCGACAAGACTATGTTCTTCAATCGTAATCCCTATGGGCAATCATTTTTTTATTTTTGAATCAGAGAAATCTCATGGATTCCTATTGTTTCATTATTGAGCCCTGTCTTCTTACTTTTTCAAGTATTTTATTGATTATATTTTCAAACCTATTCTATTTCTAATTCAATTTGATTTACAATAGAAAATTTTATTTCTTTAATGGAAACAATATTTTAATGTTGATGATGTCATTGCTAGCAACCTTTTTTGCATTGGGTTATAGATTCAAACGTTGTTCACAAATTGTATTCCTGAATATTTTTCTAGATTCCCTTTTAGAGATGCTCATATTTTCTCTGGATTCATGTTTAAAATTGTCCATATTTAAATGTTCATCTTCTTTGTTTCAAATTTAATGAGTTTGTGTTGCTCTCTATTAGGTCTGATACTTAAGTGCCTTCTTAATTTATTCCACCTATCATACTCGTATTTTGTGCTCAAGACAATGAGACTCCATGCCCAATGGACTAGGTATTTTATCTCAGAGATTACTTATTCTAAATATAGTTTTCTTCCGGATATTTTATTAACCCTGTCTACCTAATTATTTACTTTTAAATTTTTCATCATGAGCTTAATGATGTAAGATACTTCCTAGTGATAGTAGGCATTGAGTTTTATTTTTCTTTGAGGGATCCCCCTTAGGTCTAAGAGCCAACTTGTGGCCTAAAGTTGGTTTAAAGATGTCTTGGAATGGTTTCTAAAAAACTAGGAACCATTTCAAGTTACAACATCTTTTTTGGCATCGTTGTAGGGGACGAAGGTTCGAGATATTTTCCTCGGAGTTTTATCAAGATAAGATCTAGTTCTTG
>JZKD02S2158491.1:94276-104846 GCA_000966675.3 Picea glauca
AAATCTTAGGTCATTATTTAAGATTGAAATAAAAGAACCAATGCCACCTAGTGGCTACAGAGATATGAAAGTGTTAAGAACATTGTATCTAATGGATACATAAACTAAGAGGATAGATTGTTAATAAAAAAATCTGAGTTTCTTAAATATAGACCGATGATATAGATTTAAATATTGATATGGCTAGTATCTGAGCAAAGGTTAATGTACCTGTCCCTCTTAGTACTGATATTGTATTTTTTTTTTAAATACCTACAAGAAGGTCGCTATTGCGACATCTTGGAGTGTCTCTCTCATAGCAACCACGTTCTAGATGTCTTTATTGCCACCTTCAAGACGTCGGTCTTGCCACATTCTAGATGTCTCTATTGCCACGTATAAGATGTCTCTCTTGCCACGTTCCTGACGTCTCTCTTGCCACGTTCCTGATGTCTCTCTTCCCACGTTTTAGACGTCTCTCTTGCCACCTTCAAGACGTTGGTCTTGCCACGTTCAAGACGTCTCTCTTGCCACATTCCAGACGTCGCTCTTGCCACGTTCTAGATGTCTCTATTGCCACGTTTTAGACGTCTCTCTTGCCACGTTTAAGATGTCTCTCTTGCCATGTTCCAGACGTCGGTCTTGCCACGTTCCGGACGTCTCTCTTGCCACGTTTGAAACGTCGGTCTTGCCACGTTTGCAACGTCGGTCTTGCCACGTTTGCAACGTCGGTATTGCCACGTTTGAAACATCGGTCTTGCCACGTTTGCAACGTCTCTCTTGCCACGTTTGAAACGTCGCAATAGCGACGAAAATGTGTTCGTCGAAAAAACGACGTCATGTGAAACGACGTTTGAGGGGGTCCGAGGTTTGTCGGTCTTCCGACAATAAAAAGTGGCAATTGCGTCGAACGCGCCGTCGGAATTTGACCCAAATGCAGTAGTGAGTGGAGGACTGTGATATAGGAACTGAAAAAGAATCCAGGGTGGTAAAAATATCCAATTTCCTCCCTCTCGAAGTAAAAGTTAAGTATAAAGACCTACGCAGACAGTATAAAGATGTTTTCGCTTGGTCTTATGATGAGTTAAGAACGTATGACACTTCCATAATTGATCACAAGATACCTTTAAAGCCTGGGGTCAAATCGTTTAGGCAAAAGCTTAGGCAGATTAACCCCATTTTGTTACCTGTGATCGAAAAAGAAGTTAAGAAAATTTTAGACACAAAAATAATTGTACCTTTGAGATACTCGGATTGGGTAGCAAACCTGGTCTCGGTCAGGAAAAAGAGTGGGGAAATCAGACTGTGTGTGGATTTCCGAAACTTAAATAAGTCGTCTCTCAAGGACAATTATCCGCTGCCCAAAATGGACCATGTGTTAGAAAAAGTTGTTGGAGAAAACCAAATGTCTATGATAGATGGGTTCTTTGGTTATAATCAAATCGCCATGAATGAACAAGACAGGGAAAAAATTGCTTTCACCACACCATGGGGTACGTTCATGTATGACAAAATGACTTTTGGTTTGATGAATGCAGGGGCCACATTCCAGTGCGCTATGGACATCACTTTCATAGGAGAAAGGGACAAGTTTGTAGTCATTTACCTCAACGATTTGACGGTTTTCTCTAAAACTGATGAAGAGCACTTGATCCATCTTAAACAGACTTTCGAAAAATGCCCCAGGTTTGGTCTATCTTTAAACCCAAAGAAATCACATTTTGCCATGCGGGAAGGTTAGCTTTTGGGCCATATCGTATCTAGGGATGGAATCAGGATTGATCATAAGAGGATTGAAGCAATAGATACTATAAATATTCCCAGAAATGTAAAAGAGATTCAATCTTTCTTAGGAAGAATAATTTTTTTATGAAGGTTTATCCCGAATTTCGCTGAGATTGTTAAATTGATCACAGGTATGTTGAAGAAGGACAGTGGAGTAAATTGGACAACCGAGGCCAGAGCATCATTCGCGCATATTAAGAAAGTCATAAGCGAGGCACCTGTGTTAGCAAGCCCAGACTATATGAAAGATTTTCTTATTTTATCATTTTCCTCTGAACACACTATCGCCGCAGTGCTCCTACAAAAAAATGAAGAAGGATTCGAACAACCGATCACGTTTTTTAGAAAAAGCCTTAGAGATGCAAAACTGAAGTATGAAATAATAGAAAAACAGACATACGCAATGGTAAAAGCATTAAAGGCATTCATAACTTATGTACTACACTCGAAGATAATTGTGTACGTGCCTACCATTTCTGTGAAAGATATATTGGTACAGCCAGATAGCGACGGAAAAAGAGGGCGATGGCTCGCCAAAATCCAGGAATTTGATCTAGAAGTCAAACCGACCAAATTGATAAAAGGGCAAGGCCATGCCAAACTCTTAGTTGAGTCAAATTTCAGAGCCCTAGATATCAATTGCTTGTAGGAAGGTGACGAAGACACAGACCTAAATGAGTTGAATGAAGAAACAAGTCCAAACAAGATCGAAGAGAAGTTCTTATCATCGGGCTGGTACAGAGACATAGTGTCATACCTGCTAACTCTAAAATGCCCAAATGAACTATCACCATCTAAAGCCAGAACTTTAAAACTCCATGTAGTTAAATATTGTATCGCCGAAAGTCAGCTATATTGGAAAGATCCACTCGGTTTCCTGTTAGTCTGTTTAGTGGAATCGAAAACTCAGCAGGTTATAGACGAATTTCATGAGGGAGTCTGTGGGGGGCATCACGCATGGAGAGCTACAGCTTACAAGATCTTGAGGGCTGGGTACTACTGGCCAAAACTCTTTTCGGACATCAATGCCAAAGTGCGTGCCTGCAACCCTTGTCAACTATTCGCAGGTAAACAGAAGCTCCTGACACTGCCTCTAGTTCCAGTCAAAGCCAAAGCCCCATTTCAGAAATGGGGTCTAGACTTCATAGGCTAGATTAATCCCCATTCTAGTGCTCAACACATGTGGATCTTAACAGCTACATATTATTTTACTAAGTGGGTGGAAGCCATTCCAACCAAAAGGGCAACAGACTCAGTGGTAATCGATTTCTTGGAAGACAATATTTTGTCAAGATTCGGTTGTCCCCGAAAGATAGTTACTGACAATGCCCAGGCCTTTAAATCTATGGCTATGATCAACTTCTTTCAAAAGTATAACATCATTCTTGGCCATTCCATAGCATATTACCCCCAGGGGAACGGATTGGCCAAATCATCTAACAAGAGCATGGTAAATATAATCAAGAAAGTATTGGATGAAAATAAAAGGTCTTGGCATGTACACTTAAGATACGCATTGTGGGCAAACCGCATAAGCACTAAATGGTCTATCGGCATTTCGCCTTTTCAAATGGTCTATGGGACAGATGTTGTTCTACCTATAAACCTAGCGCTACCAGTAATGAAGTTATGGCAAGATCAAAACGAAGAACCCAATCATGTAACCAGGAGAATTAATCAGTTGATTGAGGTTCAACAACATAGAGTCGAAGTTGATGAAAAGATGCAGAAGTACCAAGGTGACATGAAGGCATTGTTCGACCACAAAGCAAAGGACAAGGAATTCCTCCCAGGTGATTTAGTGCTAAGATGGGATGCAAGAAAGGAAGAAGCAGCGAAGCATGGTAAATTTGACCACCTTTGGTACGGGCCATTCATGGTCTCGGCTCTGGAAGGAAAAAATTCTTTCCTACTGTAAAATATAGATGGAGAAGTCCTCAACGCCCCTGTCAATGAGCGGTATCTAAAGCATTACATGACATAACAGTCGCCAGATTCAAAAAAAAATAAAAATTCTTATATATATTTTGTGTACATATATGTATTTTCATTTAAACATTGCTTTTTGATTTTCTTTTTTCATGAACTTTCGACACATTTAGGATAAGATTTGTATTTTCCTTTTACAGGTTTCTAGCTGCATACGAAAGAAGCAGGAGAAGTAAACTAAAAGTCGGTGTCAGAAATAAATCGACATAAACATGTGATACCTAAAGTAGTTTCATATTGCGCAAAGAAAGTGAAATGAAAAGGTAAAGATGAGATTTCTCAAAGGACATGTTATAAAGGACTGTTAAAGAAAACCGAGGTAATGCCATTCAAACTGCAATATCCGCTGAACTGATAGATAACAAAGTTGTTTCTTGGGTTGATAATCTTTGAAAAAATTAAGATAATTTAAACGATTCACCCAATCTAAAAGCAATCAGTCAAAGTAAATTATCCCCGAAAATATCTACAAGAGTCAGTTTGAATTGTTTGACCTCTGTATTTTCAGTCAGTAAATCACTGCCCGACATCCTTTCTATCTTCGGGTTTACCTTTTAAAAAGTCACCACCTTTCCGTTTCATATACGAAGGGATAAACATTTTTTGTTTCAACCTCGTGAGCTTCAAAGTAGATTATGGAAAGAAAGCGGGTCTTCACAACTACTCGATCACCTGCTAAGCGAAGGAACGTTTAGAGTGATCCTAACTTTCCTAGGTTTTTTAACGGCATCGGAGGATTGAAGCTTGCTCAAATAAAATGCCCTTAAAAAGTTATTTTCCTTTTTTCTCCCCAAGAACGAAGATGTTGTGAAGGTCAAGGGAAGGTTGGTACCGAGTAATCAAATTAAGTTGACAGACCTATAATGCAAAATATTACACCGATATCAGCCCTGATACAAATTGATTGCCCCCATCTTCGTGCTCTAAAAAGAAAATTATAAGACAGGTGGTGAAAGGAAATTCAGAAATGATTGCCCCCATATAGTCCGAGAGACGATGAAAGGAAATTCAGAAATGATTGCCCTCGTCTCAACATTTAAATGCATAAATATATTCCAAAGTGGTGAAAGAAAATTCAGTAAAAAGGGGCCAGATAACTTCACCGGGGTACTGAATAGGCTCGCTGGCAGTGAAGCAATGTCTGAGATATCTGTAAGGCTGTTATACATGAATACCACTCTACTCTGGTAACCAAATCTTTTTGAAACCTGATCCACATCCCAAATTCAGACGGGACTCCCCAATTAAAAACATATAATCTTATTCTTTTGATGCAAGCCGATAGCCGCAAGATCTATTGGGTCTCCTAGGACTGTTTCGATTGTCTTAAAGCATACTTGAATTTAGTAGCGGGAAAGGGAAAGTTGTGAAAGGGACTACAGACATTTTTAAAAGAAGTATCTAATTTTGAAAAAAGCTTTTTGAGGTGAAGAACGAAGTCTCTTTCCCCCTTCGATACCCTATTCTCGGGAACCTTTTCGCCTGATTGAGCTATTGACTCCATTTACCCAATATTCACACGTGGTCTATTGTTCTTCCCACCTCACAGGAAGGCAGGATCCTTAGTTGGAGCCTATGTTGGAGCCACCCTTGTTTTTCTAGCCCGTCGTAAATTTCATTTTTAATGCTTGAAATCTAAATATGGTTTTCATGATTTCCCTCTGAGATATCGAGATCTCTGAAGCTTTATCACGCGAGCAGTGATGATTATTATACTCTCGAAACAAGTCCTACCTTTCGTAAAAATGTTTCCTCTTTTTTTCTACTTTGGGATCTCGTAGGTCAGATACTATAAGTCATGTAGTTCACACGTCTTGAGCCATGAAACAACGAAATCGTTTTAATTTTTCACTCAAGACAGTAACGAGGGTAAAGTTTTCCCTAAACAATGATTAAAATTCGTCGGGGTTTCGCGCCTTGGCGTTCGCCAAACCCAAAAATTTATTGTCATAGCCCCGATAGCCGAGAAAATGAGGTCCTTATTTGAGTAACCCATGTCAAGGTTAAAGGTAAAAACTAAACCATGGTAAAAGATTCTCTCAGCATTTCGCCACTCGGCATTGTCCTTTTCGAAAATTACACCATCTAAACCCTGACTCGTGAAATCACGATGTGGTTATAACATAATTAATTAATCACTTAATCCAAGATTATCTTACCTTTAATTAAGTCATGTCATCGCGATCTCGCAGTTTCGCAGCTCGGCATGTAAATCTTCCGGAAACTTATCTTCGAAGCTCCGAGTCGTGATATGGCGAATATAATAATTATAAAATTAATCGAACCCCAAATCAAAATTACCTTTTATTAATCAAAATCGATCTTCGTAGTCTCGGGTGTTAGAGATTCAAAGTGTTAAACTAAAATCCCCGATATAACGAGTACCGAAATATTGATTAACGTTGGTAAAACCAGATTAATTAAGCTAAATCAAGACATATCCCGCGTTTTGATGCTTGCACGATTCATGAGGTAGCCTTATTCTTTCCATAAGCCAACTGACTTTTAAACCACCAAAATTTATGACATTAATGAGGAAATAGGGTAAATCGATAAATATAAGATCAGATTTTTATGGCAAGATTTATTTCCAAATGTGATTTGACAGACTTGTTCTGAAAGGTACCGAGTTTTTAAATATATATAAGGGCTTTGGTTCATTATAACAAATTCATTTCATATTACGCAGATCACATTATCTCTGAGCAGCCGACTTCTGTATGTATACACATTTCTATCGCAGAAGAGTCAAAACACAATCTCCGGCCATGGCTCTGCGAAAAGCATCAAAGGCAAATGTTGAGGTTTCAGGACAAGGCTCAGACAATGTTTTTGATACTTCACCTCGTAGTATCAATTCGGTCCTGAATTGGTCGTTCGTTTCAGATGTTCTACAGGCAGAGTTGGTGGACTATTTCGACAACTCCAGCGACAACGAAAAAGATGATATAACCACCAAGTACAAAATAGTCATCCAATCTGGAATGCACAGTGTAGCAGCCAGGCCATGGTTGTTTCCATATTATGACATGGTCCGATGGGCATTGCACCATGTGGACATACCGACCAGAACCATCATGAACGAGAAGAAAGTCATCATCGGGACTTTCAGGCCGGAACATCTGCAAGCCATGTATAAGCTGCCCACGACGTCCGACCACACATATGGCACTGAATTCTTGGACGAGTTCAAGCAGAAGGAATGCATATAGTATGATAAAACCATGTCTAGTTTAATAAAGGATTGGGTTTCAAACACCGCGAAGTTCAGAGCTTATAGCCACGACATATATTCAATCGCTTCTTTAGAACCGTAGTACAAATACGTAGCCATGATGACATGCAGGTTATACGGGAAAGAGGACACCTCACATTTTTTCCTTCTGTGGGTGCCTCTAATGTTTTGGGTCACCAAAGGTAGTTCCTTTGACTGGGAAAATATGCTTTCCGATAGCTTGACCAGTCGAGTCACAAAGTATCGGGTGTAGAAAGAGAATGGGAAGGCATCTTCATTCTTTATGTCTTCATACATTATGGATGCAATTTGTTTTATGACCATTTCCGTTAATGAGCTGGAGTTGGACTCCGGAAGAAGACGAACCCATACACGTATATCATGCAAAATTATGGGAAAACAAAGCGGAAAATTTTGTGTATGAAATCTTTAACTGGGTGATGGTGCCCCTGCATGTCACCATTTTTGGTCACCTGCCACCCCGGATCTCAGACAACATAGTAACGAATCTGAGCAGCGTAGCAGACTGGTATGTGGAAGCGAAATTTTTGTACCTTAGAGTTTTCTGGGCTTCTATTCCCCCACATGCTCTGCCATTGTTCATTCCCGACAAGCTGGCTTGTCGCGAGGTTGCCCGACAGAGAGTAATCGGTGGTATAAGTAAAGAGCTTAAGGGATATTCAAAGAAGGTATGGCCACCTTTTCCTGTTCATTTGAATTCTTATTCTTTATTAGATTTCGAGCATGCCAAAGCCGAGGCAGCAGCCCTGGAAGACCTAAATTTGGTCTCCATTGAATACAAGAAACACGATCCGCAGAGGGTCATGAGCAATCATTTGGCCACTTGCGGGCTCAAGAGATTTGAGCATGAGAATTCACCCTCGGATGAAATTTTTCAAGGCGCAAGGTCCTATGCCGAGATTCTGGCTCGGATACAAACTTTAGCACCCGAGGAAAGAGCCGATGTTCTGAAGTTCCAGGAACATCAACGTAGTTGTCTTCCCGCAGTGTTACGAGGTGAGGGTCCGGGTACTTCAGAGGCGAAACAGAAGGATGCCGAAGGCTCTAAGGATGCGACTCCCGATCAAGGAAGACACTAGGACGAGGGGGAGGAAACTAAGATTCCAGGAGCAGAGATAAAGACTCCCGACCTGCCGAAGAAGCAGAGTTCGGTCGCTACTCCTGGAAAATCTGCGAATCAGATCAGAGAACCTATCACATCAGTTACCCCCTTGCAGTCAACGCAGGGAAATATCGATGCAGGATGGATATTCAATGAAGTGTTGAGGCCCATAAGGGTGGAAGAAATCCCTCCGAATGAATTTTTCTTCGATAAGAAGAGAAAGGCAGTAGTAAAAAGGGAATTCTACCAGGAAGGAGAGTCAACTGCCAAGAAATATAAAGTTATAACTGATGGAAAGGACAAAAAGAATGAGCAATTCGCTACTGAAATAGCAGGGACACTAGGATCATATGCCTCAGTGAATCAATTTTCAGTTGGGCTCTTAAAAAACCAACTTAAAAGAAAAAATTGCCTCATTAGGACCCTTGAAGCTAGACTGGCCACAGCAACAGAGACTGCTAAAGACCAGGCGAGCGTAGGAATAGAGCAGGCCAGGTTGGCCGATAAAAATGAGATAGAGCTGCTCAAAACTAAGCTCGAGCAAGCACAACTAGTGGTCCAAGATGGTTAGATGCAAGTGAGCCAGCAAAGGGATTTGATCGAACAACTACAGGCTAGGGTGGAGATCGTCGAGAAAAGAATGATAAACATCAGGATGTTCAAATCCCAGACGATCGAGATTCAGAGCAGAGTCTCTGTGGCACAGTGAAATTTGCTCGCCAAGGTAGAAGCGATCCAGGACAACTGTTTTCTAGTCAATCAGGTTTCCAAGAACTTATCTGCTAGAGAAAGGGAAGTCGGAGCAGCTCAGGTCGCCTTCCAAGAGGCTGTGATATCCACAAACAACAGGGTTTCGGAAGGTACTCCCAGGTTCACCATTTCAAAGCAAACCAGAGGAAACATTCTATTAAAAGAATGGGAGCATAACATCGCCAAAGGCAAGCAACAAGCCAAAAAGATAACCAATTCCTTAGAAGAGGCCTTTAGTTCTATAGAAGACGATCTACTAGGCATTGACAGTGGAGGTAATGCTGAAACGTTGATGCAAATGAATGTGGCTAAAATCTCGCTTGATCTAAAGGAAAAAGAGGAAAGAGATTCGACCGATATTTCCCAGATGACTATGGTGGACATAGTCCAAATATACAAATGCATGATTAGACCCAGCGCCTAATTATGTGCCATCGACATCATAGATGGATAGATGGAAGATAGGCTGCAACAGTTAGCTCGAGAATGTTACTTCTTTGAAGCCAGCTTTCAAGCAAAACCGTCGCGGCTAATATCTCAACTGGTTGAAAGATGTGTCGCCTGTACCGAGCCCGCGCGAGGACAAATGTCTGGCACCAAGTGAAGACAGAGAAGAAGAAATGGAGCGATTTCTCTCCTCCCTGTCATAACCGAAATTTTGTGACTATTGAGATTCTACCCTATTTGTAAAATTGTATAAATATACCATAGAAAGAAATGAAACAGGCTAGACCTTTTTGTGTTGATTGTAACATAGTTTTTTACAAATTTGAGAGTTAATACAAAGCAAATCTGAAGATTCTCAATTCCATCAAGACTGTGTTATGAGTTTGTTTTCTCGTATCTCATATTTCATTTCATTTCATATTCTTAACTGATGAATGCTTCGTTATAATTTAGTACGACCACTACTATAGTGAATGAATTTTGGTTTTCTATAATTGTTTACTGTTTTTCCTTTGTACCAGCTATCAGCGGGTGTAAGACCAGTCCACATTTTCAGAATTCTACACACATTCTCTGCTACATCGGTTATTTCCTTACATTTTTCCTCTTCTGTCTACACGTGAGATTCTCCCTTGATAGGAGCCTTACACCATAGACAGCTAAATGTTTTTCTCCCACCTCATACCTTTTATTTAGATATAACTCAGTTATGGGAAAGAGCCTTTGATTTGCAACCTATTTTATTTCCGAAATCATAAATTCTCTTTTATACGACCAAATTGAGACAACACTTAATTTCTCCCCGAAGTTTTGCTTATTTTACTGTTCCTCCATGACTGTCTCTGTACCAACACAACCTAATATCGAACCCAGATTATCAAATCAAACACACATTGCCTTAAATCTTTTTGACGCTATTCTTAAAACGACTATTACCCGGGTTGAACTCAAACGTTCATGGGTTGCCATTGAACAAGATATAACCATCTAGGAACAGTTGGAAGCTAGACAACGCCAACGTAGAAATATTCCTTAGTTTCCTTTGCCGAAGGTTGACGTTTCTCTCTTCCCCACCTTTTACACACTTTTGGATGCCTAGACACTGTACTTCTAAGCCTTAAGTACAGACTCTGGAACAACGGAAGGAATGAGAGAGTGCACAAAAGTGTGCATACTTGGTCAGTCTATCAACAATCACCATGATGACACTCTTTCTTTCAAACTTTGGTAACCCTGTGATGAAATCCATGGAAACCTCCTCC
>JZKD02S2158491.1:150909-161780 GCA_000966675.3 Picea glauca
GGCATATGCATCCTTGGACTGTGTAGCAGCTTCCGTGTTTCAGCATCAGTTCAACAACGGCTTTGGGCAGTTCTGTGTTTCAGCATCGGCCTTGAATACTATTATGCAAATATGGATACTTATGCACTTCTAATCAATGGTTAGGTTCAAAAGTAATGTAAAGTATTATGCAAAATGGATTAAACATATAGTAATGAGAAAGGACGTTGTATACCTTGGAGTGATCAGATGAAGTGATAATATGGGGCTAAATACAGGTGATCAAGGGTATAATAATGGCAAAAAGTATGGGCAAAAAGGTGCAATATGTGGTCCTAACAATGATGAGCGTCGTCATATATGCCATAAGGCTAAGAATTATCTCATACTCGATGATACATTGTATCGAAGAGGTGTAGATTGCATCCTGCATTGATGTATCACTCATGAAGAAGCAATTATTGTGCTTAACGATTTCCATACCAGAGCATGTGGCCGTCATTTATTTGGGTTGGCAACAATCCAAAATATTTTACGAGCAGGTTACTTCTGGCCAACACTAATCAAAGATTGTATTGAATCAGTCAAGAAGTGCCATCTGTGTCAGATCTTCTCTTAGAAGATGAGGGCGCATCCTGCTCCCTTGTTTCCTATCATCACAGTTGGTCCCTTCACCAAGTGGGGGATTGATTACACTACATGCAACCCTCCTTCAACAAGGGGGCACCGTTATATCATTGTAGTTGTAGACTACTTCACAAAGTGGGTTGAAGCTATGCCAACATTTAAAAATGATGGAGAGACTGCGGATCTCATTTTAGTCAACCAGATAATAGCAAGGTTCGATGTCCCGAGAGAGATTGTCACTAACCATGGTAGTCACTTTCAAAACCAGATGATGATTGAGTTAACATCAAAGCTTGGGTTGTGGCAAGAACATTCATCGCCCTACTACCCCCAAGAAAATGGTCAGGTGGAAGCTGTAAATAAATCTCTTAAGACCATCCTACAACGAACAATCAACTTAGCCAAGTCAAATTGGCATTTGATGTTATACTCGGCATTATGGGCTTACCAAACGTCTGTTAAGATTGCAACTGGTTTCTCACCTTTTCAAGTCTTTTATAGGTTGGAAGTAGTCTTGCCTATAGAATGTCATATCCCATCCCTAAAATTGGCAGTACAGTTATTGCCAGACACTTCTGCACTTGAAGAACGATTATTATACCTTGAGCGGCTCAATGAGTAGCATCATGATGCGGCCCTGGCTAATGAGGCTCACAAACATAAAGTCAAGTGTCAGTATGATCGGTCCGTTCGTCCTCAGATTTTCTCTGAAGGTGACCTTGTCCTAGTCTATGACCAAGATAAGGACCCCCTGGGAGCCGAAAAATTCAAACCCATGTGGTTCAGACCTTTCATCATAAAAGAGGTTCTAAAAAAGGGTGCTTATCGTCTAGTTGGCTTTGAGGGGAATGCTTTGGCAGAGCCTAGAAATGGGTTCTACCTCAAGAAGTATTACTCATAGGTAGGTCACCTTGGGTAACTTTTGTAACATATGTATAGTCTTTGTACTATTTCTTTCTGGTTTCTTTTAGTATTATGGACCTGTCATTTTTGATGTTATCTTTTGTCACTGTGGCAGATGTCAAGTGAATCAGAGGTGTTCATTGGGTATGAAGATAGTGCTAGCTGGCACACTCGGACGCTTGCCTCCGCAGCTTGGGTAATTTTTACACCTCGAGGCCAATTATTATCTTCAGGAGGTATATGCTTAGGTGACACCACAAACAATGTTGCCGAGTACAATGCAGTTATTGAGTTGCTTCGTGACGCCCTGTCATTTGGTATCTCTCATCTCCATGTCTAATTAGATGCTCAGCTAGTTGTGTCTCAGTTAAATAGAGTCTACTGTGTTCATGATCTGACTTTACACCAACAATTCCTTAGGGTACGTCTCTTAGAATGAATCTTTGATTATATTACATATTTTCATGTTCCTAGAAGATTAAACCGAGTTACAGTTACTCTAGCTAATCAAATTTTAGATTGGCATCTCACACATATATAAAAATACATACACATAAACATGTAAATACATTTTTAAAGGCAAATATGATCCATAAGACACAAAAAGACATAAAAATCCATATATAATATCATAATCATCAGAGTACATAGGTGGACGCGAGCACCTCAAAAATATGACCAGTAACGAGTCATAGGGCTTATTCCCTCAAACAAATATATACAAGTAGTGCTCTCGGCACGTGAAAGGTCTAGACTAACTAAGGTAAGGGCCTGTGGGCCCTATTGTAATTATCAACAAAATTTTCTAAATGCCGAAACAGTCGAACCCACGTCTGTGGTGCCCCCACTACACGAGGTTGCATAGATGGTGGTAGACCCTCAATATTTTCCATAGGGACTGTGCGGGTGAGCGAGGTAAAGTTTCACTAAACTCGTCTCAAAACCCTCTCAGCCTCACCGACTAGAAGTTTTCCTGCTGCTGCTGGTCCCCCTGCGGTGGCAGGTGCGACCCCTGGCCAAGGACGACGCCTGTTCCTCGCATAATCCACAGGTCACACTGGTCCCACATCTACACATAATAGACACATATCTGTCAAATACTCTGGTATATAAAAAAATGTTATATATAAAAAACAACATAAAAATTACATATGTTTCACAAAAAACAAAACAAAACAAAAAAAGCGATGCAAACTTACCCATCTCTCCTTGCTCCTCGCCAAGAGGTACCAGTATCTCAGGGTCTCTCGAGAAATCAATCCCAGCATAAGGGTAATCCTCTATGACTGGGAAATGTCGTGACAACCAAGCAAATAAATTATCATCAAAGGACTCATTGGTCCTTCCACCACCCTGTCATGGCAGCAACACTACCCATCTGCAAACCACAGGAAGAGAGGCCTGATGTCCTCATACCACCACTCGAGGACTGAAACTACGAACTCTTTCAAAGAAAAAAGAGCATAGAATCATCCCGAACCCGAAGTTCCTCTACGTCTGCAACCATAAATCTGTCAGCTGCCTCTTCATACAATCCAACAGTGTAGTGCTCCAGTCAAATATCTGTGCATTTAAGCATTGGACTGCACAGTTCATTTGTGCATGGGATGCCTGATGTAGAGCCGCAGAACCAGTCATCCACCCAATAAGCAACACAATCGCCTACAGTGATAAATCGATGATCTTTCTTATTGGCACCTGAGAGCTCGATCGGTCTGTACCAGCCTCACAATAAAGTCCTATCAATTTTGATATGTTAAGAGGACCTGAAGGAAATGTCCAGAAATTGACTGGTTCCCTTCTCCTGGAGAGGCCAGTCAAAAAGTATATATCCTCTGTAGTAGGCACCAGTGACTGCCCCTCTAACATAAAGGCCTCTGCGTCGGGATGTGTTGATGGGCAAAATTGACCATCCGTCAACTGGAAGAGTGGATCCGGTCCGGGGTTGTCTAAATAACCCAAGCCGTTTGGAATAACCCACCCTGACAGGTTTAGCGGCTCCATTAGCCGATCTAAGTCCTAAGAAAACAAAAATAAAACTACTCTAAATTAACTAATCTAAATGAAAAATAACAATTAAAACAAACTAATAAACAAATCTAAACTATTATATATATAATTTACTATCTAATACTATAATAACTCTACGAAATTAAACATCTAACTACTAACAAAATTAAATCTTAATCACAAATGTACAATATTAACAAATTACAGATTTAGAAGAAAACCTGCAAAAATCAATTGCAAACTATCCTAAGACAGCGAAACTATTGTTTCTTGATTTTTATAATTTTTTGAAAAAGAAATAAAATAAGAATTATCTAAACTAAGCAACTAAAAATAATAACTCTAACTACAAATCTAATCTATCTAAACTACTTAAATTACTAATAAGCTAACCTGTGATAACGCTTTCCAATTTGTCCTGTGTAAAGAATCCAGTTCAACTGTTCGATGGGAAGAAACCCGCATCAATCCTCTGCCAACCTCTAGTAAATAGTGAGCAGCATTGCTCTTTTGAATGTCAAAAAAAGAACAAACAAGACATAAAAGTTACAACAATATTATAATTTACAAATCATAACATTTAGATAAATCTGCGTGCAAGGATTTGTACAAAATGATTCAATTAACGAAGAAGAGAAATCTGTAATTCATTAACTGAAACAAGTAATTGTTGTATTTTTTAAATAAGAGAGAGATAAGATATGGATAACACATTAATCAAGTCACATCAACCTGCAATAGATTACGATAGCTAAAGTAGTCTATAACCAACTGCAAAATGATATGAATAAAACTTGAAACAGAAGTTTGATATATTGAAAGCGAAAGCTGTTACAAGACATCAACTTTCATCTCAGTCTGTATCATAAATCCATAGTCTGGTTCTCCCACAAGTGAGGATGATGAGTTTATTACAAAAAAATAACAAGTATTTAAAGACCTCCCACAGGGTAAAACATCCATGTGGGAATCATCAAAACAGTTTACACAAATCTAGGAAAATATCCCAAGTTTCTGACTCAAACTAACAACCTAAGACACAACCAAATCCAAAATATCTCCTAAACTGTCACAGCATGCCCATTTGATCACTGCAATTCGTATGCACCTAAAAGAGGAAAAAAATAGACAGGTTAAAAGGATATCTTGTTGATGAAATTGATAAAAATCTAATTTTAAAGACTAGCTACAAAATCTTGCGATTCTGTAGCTAGTCTAAATTTAACACAAAATCGTTTTAAAATCAATTCAAAACTCAAAGAATTAAATTCAAACTACTAAACAAATATCTAATTGCTATTTGAAAGTCAAACGAATCATTCAAATCAAAATTGTTATGCTAATTTGAGAGCAAACAAGATTATGATCAATCGAATAATTACAGAGATGCATGTACTCTCTTCCATTTGTCATCACAAATTCGGGTAAACAGAATCATATTGGATAACTCGATAGCAATGAAATCATTTTCGTAACCAATTGAAATCAACACAAATAGTTTCTTCAGCCATCAACAAGATCACTGTCGTATCCAAACGAAATCAACAGTATCGTTTTTCAAATTCATATAACTGTATTAAATATATATAAACGATCATGCTAATCGTGGCACACAATAACCACTTGTAGATACAATCAAACAGGAACGAATCGAAACGGTTTGGGGAAATGGAATCGTTATGAATTAACACTGTTTCCATGATTTTAGCAAATAGATCTTTAGCACGGTCGAATGTAACCAGAACCCAAATGAAAATGTTAATTCAATTCAAAACAGAGTCATTTTTGCTAAATGGAAGTCAACAAGTTTGTTTTGAGTTTATTGGATTACATCGTATTTATCAACCCAGTCACTAATAATGATGCATAACATATTTAAAGGATCATACCAATTCAAGCCCACGAACTCATTCCAAAACCAAACCATAAGAATTAAATCAGAGCTGATAGAATCCAACCACAATGAAATCATACAAATCAAAACATAGTCGTGCTCTGATTTTAGCACAAAAATCTCATGTACAGGTCAAATGCAATCAAAATCTAAACGAAAACAGACCTGATTGATTTGGCTAATTCAAACTAACATAATTTTTCTAAAACAAACCACACCAAGTCAAAACCAATCCATCGCTTCTACTAAGCTGGGCGCGACAAAATTGCATACCCAAATCATAACCATATTCAACTTTAGTAAAATGAATCTACTGTACAGGATCCACAACATAACCGTTTTTGATGATCAAACTATGACAAAATCATTTCGAACAATGAACAGACTTAATTGAAAACCAAAACCCAATTCATTATATTAATCCAAGCAATTCATAAAACGAAAATGATATCGAAATTCATACCTGGATAATCAGAAAACAGCTCGGTCATGATAGTTTGGAATTGACGAAGGCTGTCACTGATTTGACATTCCTAAAGACGATCGAACCAGTGGTTTTCTGTTTCTTGTCAACAGCTTGAAGTTTGTCTCTTTCTCTCGACAGCACTGTGACTTGGTTCTCTAAATATTTAATCTTCAATTGCAATAATGGGACGTCAGTGTAATAACGCTCCAGCCACACATTGCATTGGACGCATGATGTTTGCTCGGGCTTCGAAATTGCAGGCGAGGGTTTTTTTAAATCATTGAGGGTTTCATTATGTAGCTTGATTCCTGGGTAGCTAGGATTTTTTTTTAGGCACAGGGGAAAATTAGAAACATAGTCATAGGGTTGCTCAGAGTACATACCATGGGAATAAGGGTACTCACTACCTAGGAAGCGCTCGATATCAGAGTCCGAGTCTTCGCTCAAAACTATGGGATTTTGATCAGCGTTTGGCTTAGGTTTATTCCAGGTGAGTCTCGATATTAATTGAGCATTCTTTTTACCCTTGCTGTCGACAGTAGAATTACCCTTGACCTTCTTACTCACAGGCTTCTTGACAACCTCAGCCTTGTCTGTTATGATGTCGGGTAGGTCGATGTCAGGGAGGACCGAGGGTTTGGGAGAGGGTAGAAGGGCATGAAATGGCACGGGTGGCCCGATCTTAGTCTCACTAACCATGGATTTATCAATTTGGATAGACTCTGGACCAACAAAGCCATTTCAAGAGAGAAAGGCTTGCGAATTATCGCCGTGAAGGCTCAAATGGTGAACGACGATGAGTCTAATCAAGCCATGGTGAAACAAGTTGCTATCAGCCTTCTTGTGTTTGAACCTCTTAGCCATTTTGTAAAGACTACGTAGGAAGTAAAATGGCATGTTCAATGGATATCCCATGAAATTCATTAACAATCGAAGGTGATAAAGAAAAACCAATCCATACCGACCTTCACAAGTTACAAATTGTTTCATAATCACTAAAAGATCATGCCACCTAGGTTTAAGGGTGGAAATAGGCATACCTTTGTCATAGTATGTAACCTTTCATGATACGAATAGCAAAGGCCATGGCACCTCGTCGACTTTGGAGTTTTTAAACCATCACTGGCCAGTGGCTGCCAGTCCTGTGGCAGAGCTTATGAATTCTTTATTGAGTTCAAGATGAATGTCACCTACTTTAGACCTACACCCATCGAAGGTAAGGGCGAATTGCTGTGCAACCGTGAGGTTGAATCCCTCGAACCTCTGTATAAACACGATCCAACCACTGTCTTCTAAATCCTTACGGGCATCGTCGAACAATAATAGAGCTTGACTACCGTGCCATTGAGAGGAGCACACAGTGAGCAGGGTGCAGGGCTTAGGGTTTGAACATAGTAAACACAGGGGTAGAATGCTCACAGGCTTACCCAAAAACACCAGGAGTGACCCGGGATAGGGGGAAAACATTTATGACAGAACGTGCGAAGGTGGTGGAGGTATTTCGGCCCATGCAGAATAGTCATTACCCATAGTACAACCGCCGACGCGTTTAGCTATTCAAATCACATTGCATATATGTTAAAAACTATGCCATTTCAATCAACCAATGGATATATGATATGTGGACCAAACGTTTGCGCAATCCATAGTTTTAGTTTCAAAACCAAAGCAATAAAAAAAATCCTATACCAAGGGTTTGACCATATGAACTATGTGTTGTATAAAACGATTTATACCAAGGGTTTAACCATAACACAAATGTGTTTTTATGAAAACAATGATCAAGTGAATCGATGAAAGAACATATAAATCCAATCATCAATGCATCACAAAGAATATCACCACAATCTCGTAAAATGAAGTCTCATTAGCAAATATGAATGTCAAAAGAATAATGATCTTAGAATCTTGTCAATTGTGTAACGATACATAAATTGGAAAACACGATGAGCATATAAACAAGAGCAATCATAACAATATAATGATGTTTTCAATGTGACTTCGAAAACCAGCGTTTTCACTCTTGCAGTCGTGAAAACGAGAACCAAGGTAAGTGTGCAAATGCATATAAAACAATAGTGTGGTTTTATTCGAGGATTGCGACGAAAGCTAAGGTTTGCAAAACACTGGTGTAAGCAGCTTTTAAGGATAGTATAAAAATGTGAATTGGCTGCCAACAATGGCGACACACTGGTAGAAGCAGTTATCTCTGCCAGAAAGAACAAACTCAGATTAGGATAACGAGAAAAATTCTAACTCAAAAATAACAACCAGAAAATTGTGTAAACATCATCATTCACCAAATATTCCAGCAGTGCTTAAAGGATGAAAACTGATAGCAGTCTTAAGACAAGTGAGTCACGATATTAAAGATAAAATCTCTAATACTGTTGATAGAGCCACTGCTGCCAGCAGGCGTCCATAGCCTTGACAGGGTTTCCATTTAACCCACTCTGATATCCATATCCTGCCAAGAAGTTCTGGATCATAATAAAGGACATTTTAAGGTCAAGAGGTTTCTTATTTTTGCCAATTTTCATATACCCGACATTGCTTCGCTGCCAACGGGCCTGTTCAGTACCCCGACGAAGTTGTATTGGTATCATGCATGCATTTACCCATTGCCAGCAGACCTGTTCAACATCCCGGTGAGTTTACAAGAACTTCCCACAACTCTATTAATGATTTATTTTGTTTTTCAAAGATATATAGTTGAGTTGGGTGACACTGAAAATTATGATATTTTAACATATTTTTTCAGACCTCAGCAAAATTTTTAGAACTGTCCTTTATTAAGACCAAAGATGGTTTATTTATAGCACCAACTTTCTAGGGCAGGGAGACATCTTCTGAGTCATTCCCTTAAGGAATAGGGACATCTTAAGAAGATAATGGATAATCGTGATAGGCTTTACTCATATATCAAAATCAGTTAACTTCTTTCAAACAACAATCTTTGCCAACACATATGTAAATTTAAGAAGTATATTGATGTTTAGACAATTTTTTAGCAGTCATTTCAGAGAAAGAATTTTCTGTTTTCTTTGTCTGAACAGTTCCAAAATTCAGGTATGTGTATTTCAACAACAAAAACTGGTAAGCATAAGGGAGAAATCAAAACACATCAGCAAAAAAAAATTTGAAAGCGAAGAAATCCACACACAAAAAATATGTACAGAAGGTGCATTTGAAAACCTCATCCAACAAATCCCTGAAAGAAAGTAGAAAAATTATGTTTGATGGGAAAGTAGTCCTACTCATGGTACCTTGGGTCAGGGTTGATTCAGATTTACTTATCTCTTTACTTTCCATTTAAAATTTTCATGACGATACCGCTTTTTTGAAGATAAATGTTCAACTAAAAGCAAAGAGAAAAAGATCAAGGGGACTTCCCTGACAACAACTATATTATGGTTCTTGTGGTGCACCCACTTGCGTTCATGACTGCATTATTACAAAGATAAATAGTGAGAAATAGAACTACAATAAAACCTATTCCTAAACCTACCCTAACTATTGAACAAATCAGGATACTATGTGAAGTCATGCTTCCAATGTAGCCATCGAAGTGATTCCAATCCTGCAATGGAAACAAGATCAAGCATTACTAATAAGAATGGTAATAGATCAACAAATGAAAGAAGCATATCACACTCACCTTCATAATCGGAATTTAAAAACAAAGTAAGTATGATCTTACCATTCCCTTCAGTATTCTTGATGTATGAATCTTCTAGCCATTGTGCAATCTTGTCGTGATAAGGGTCATAATGGCATAGGCGAGTGTAAGTAGTTTTGAAAAATTTGTCAGGATCACGAGGAAATGGAATAACCATCAGCCAAGGCTAAAATTCCCCATCCTCTTGATAGTTCTCTAAGTGTTCATTAATTTCTTCACATGGAGGATCTAAAAGAAATATGTCACACCTACTTCCAAGATACTTGGGTAAAAATAAAGCAAGCTCAACTTTGTCTTTATTATGAAATTTTTTCATATATGAATATTCAAGCCATCCTAAGATCCTGTCACAAGAATGAGGATGCAAACCATGACTTTGATGAAACGAATATATCAATGGGAAACTCATCATAGGAGGATTCGTGCAATCAATTGATTCATTGGTTTGAATGTTTCCTTCGATGAAATTGATCATTTCAAAATGTGAAGTATAAATATTAAGATTCGAGCTAATTAAAGAATGAATATGCAACTTAGAATGTTTGATTTCCATAAGATGTAATGCACTGTCCTTTTCAACAAGAAAATGTGTAAAATCATCTCGCAACATGTCCTCTTCCCATATGAGTGATGAAAGTGAACAAGCATCAAATCCGAGTTTGTCAATGTTAGGTTTGGAATTGATTTCACCAAAATTTAGCATATCGAAAGGATATGATTGTGGTGGAAAAGAGTACGATGTTGTAGGTAAGATGTCAAGTCCACCAGAATATAGGAATAGATCAGGATATAAAGAATAAAAGGAATTAGAAATAAGCAGATGAAAAGAATCTCTTGAACTATGATACTCAACAATGGTATTCTCAAGACAATTCTCTTCACTTTCTTTAAAACTCTTACTCTGTTTTGGTGACGAATTCCTGAACATAATATGATCATCTGGATTTTCCTTTTGTGTGATAGATAATTCAAAATTTATGTGACAAGCATCTAGTCTTTCCTGTGAACAAAGTGCATTTTGAGGATGAAGGTTTAAAGTTTCTTCTTCTAGTTGCATAACTTCTTCTCTAATCAGTTTCCTAGGAGTACTAGAACATTCAAGAAGATTTTCGTTGCTTAAGTTTTCTTTAATGAATGATTTTAAATGTTGATTCGAGCATGAGTTACAAGAATGAGGGTATTCACCTTGAGCCGATGGCGAATCATCTTCCATACTAGTCTTAGACTGAAAATACAATGATTCAAAGGAAAAACTGATTTGGTTGTCAATAAGAGCCTGATCAATAGATTCTACCTCCCTGGCTTGTTCAACA
>JZKD02S2158491.1:170504-196200 GCA_000966675.3 Picea glauca
AGCAGTTAAGAATTTCTTAATTGAAGATATTTAGAAGATAAACATTAAAATCTTTAGAATCGGAAACAAGGTATCAAAGATAAATCCTGCAACATAACGCTATTCATAAAGATTAGTTATCGAAAAATAAGATGATTACAGAGCAAAAAAACATTTAACTGAGAAAATCACATCACCTGTGAACATGCGCAAGAATCCTGTAAAGTGCCTCTTCTTTATTAATGGTAGATCTCTTCAAAAATAGTACAGTTTGATAGCAATAGGGTGTGCAAATCAACAACCCTCCATACATTGAAAAATGAAGTATTTATAAGTCAAAATACAAACGTTCTCGTCATAACTGACCAGGACGTGTTCATTCTATTTTTAGCATAACTAACTTAACTAATCAAAACTACTTTGATGACTCGATGCAATTGTTTGTTGAACTTCAGGGGTAGGCCGTTGGCGAGGTGTCTTCGCATCCTCTTTTGACTGGACAGGTGACTGGATCATGCCAGCTCATTTGCTAATCTAGAAGATCACACAGCTCCTCCCATCTGATATGACCTGGCACGGTGACTTTAAGCAATCTCCTGTACACTTCATCCATGTCTATGTACTTAGCAAAAGTGGGCTTGATGACGAATATGTGCTTAACCTCATGCTGGATACTAATATCCAACTGCAAGGCATCCATGAATGCCTTTCCTGTGATGCTTCCTTGTATACCTGCAAACTTAGAATTGTCCTTGGACACTTCAACCAACCTTTTCTTATAATCAGGGAGTGTCATTAATTTGTCATTAATGACCTTCATACCAGGCATGCCCTTCCTTTGTAGAGCATCTATCTTGTGGAAAAACTTTTGCAATCCTTGATCCATAACTTGGATTTTCTCCTCAAGCTGAACCATGAGGCCTCTTTTGGTCAGAACTCTTTTCACCTCCAATATAGTTTCTGTCCTGTCCTCGATCTTCAATTCTTCTAGTTCCTCCCTGGTCTTGTAATTCAAGAACCTTATGATTTCATTAGCTTGCGCTGGCATGTCTCCCAGCTCCGTTCTGATTTTCTCCACTGCCTGTTTGCTCCTCTCAAGCAACTCATTTTGTTCAAACATAATTTGAACCATTGGCCAGATTTCACTTATGGACTTGGAAATATCGGTCCACACAATCTCTTTGACCTCAGAAAAGGTCTTCCCAGCCATTGTCTGTTTGTTGAGTTGTTGTAACTCCTTCTTAATTTGGTCATTCACTTGTTTCTCTTTGGCTAGACTTATCTGGAAAGAAGTCTTTAGCTCTTGCAGATTATCCACTTCTTTCTTGAGCCTGCTGATTTCTAACTCTTGCAAATTCATTCTCTCCATAGACTTGGCCAGGTCTGTTGTTCCTTCTGGCAGTGTTGCAGATGGAACGACTGTCACTGTTGCTGTGCTTAATCCTGCAATTGGGATAGCACTTAAGGGGATGCCTTCCATTGTCTTTTCTTGCTCTCTCTCTTTTAGCAGTTTTTCCATCTCAGCCTCCATCTCCTTTAACTGAGCATTCTGCTCCATGAGTAATTTCAGCATTTCATCCTTTTCCCCTTCTTTTTCGGCTATCTCCTTCGTTTGTGGGTCCTCTGTTGGAGGGAGATTTAGCTGCTTCCTTAAGGAAGCGATGTCAGCATTTTTCTTTTTGATCATTTCCTCGCCAGCCTTGACGTTAGCAGGGTCATAGCCGATCTTGAGGACCAACTCCTCCAATGTCTTGATTTTGTTGTCCTTTGCGAAAGATGATATTTTCTCCATCTTCAGTTGGGGCTGGGCATTGCTCAAAGCTATCCGATATTTTGAAGCAGAAGCTGTAGCATGGGCCAAAGTGTGGAAAACCATCTCCCCCGTTTTCTTGTGCAGATCCATCTGATCTGCTGGGTGCACGTCTTTCGCTTGAAACTCAAATGTGGCTCTTTTGTAGTCTGATATAACCTTGGGATCTGGCACTTGTGCCTGGAGGTAGGCCATATGCATCCTACCTTTCTCTGTATCGAATGCCGAAAGAAGCCTGTGTTGAGCTGTGGATGACTGCTTCAGAAACTGTGCGTAAGTGCTAGTAGTAAGGGTCTGGTTTTTCTTTTTGATCAAATCATATTTTTCAAAAATGCCCAACTTGGGCCCGGTCTTGCTTGGTGGAGCATCTGTGGGAGAGTCTGTGGGTTTTATAGCTGATGTTAATGCCTTGTGCTGACTCAAGCCGAAAGGTAGACTGGTGGGATTGACCCCTGGGGTGGTTGTGATTTCTTGCTCCACTGTCGTGCCTGTCGTTGGACCTATCCTTGGCTTTTTGGCGTGCATCTTAAATTCCTCCGAAGACACCTTTGTTACAGGAGAAGACGATTCTTGTCGGGGCCTCTTTTCCTTGGGATTCTGAGGTGTGGTAGTGGGGGGCGCGCTTGTTGAGGGTACCTGCCTTTCCATCCCGACATCTGGTTCCGTGTCCACCAACGTATCAGGCTCCCATTCTGTCAGATTAGCAAATCTCTCGATTTCCGGCTTGGGCTCATGCGCATATGGGGCATTCTTATTTTTGACTCTCATCTCAGAAATGATCCCGCAGGGATCATAATGCCAAGTGAAGCTTGTAAGAAATTTCATTTGCCTTAACATTTTGTCTGCTTCATCACCTGCGCCTCTGCTATTGCAGATGAAAGAGCCTATCTTCCCTTTAATCCGCAATTGTTGCTTCTTTTTAAGGGAAACAAAGTGAATATCATCAGAATTCATAATTTGTCTAATATATTCCAATGCAAAAATTCTTACCGGTATATATCTCAGAAGCCTGTACGGTGCCAACTCGCACCCATAAAATCGAATCTCGGAGTGATTTTGATACAAGTACCAGTCTCCTGTCTTTGTATTGTCTGAGAGGTGTAGAATTCTTCAGACTTCGTCATTTACTCGTGACTCAGGCATGCCACTCAACATACTTACCACAGGGTTGTAAAACTGATCAATGAACGCTGTGAAGTCGTATTCGACAGAATTGTGTTTCAGAAGAGAAGTCCACGCTGTGATTGGCTATGGACTCCCGTCGGCGTCCATCTTCTGCATGGAGAAATTGAACCTGTCTGCCTGGAAGTAGACGAACATGTAAGCCAGAATGGATGAATACCTGAACATGCCCTCTGTGGTGAAATTCACCAATTGTTCATGGATGTTATTGGCTAGGAAAGCATTGTAGTTGAACTGTGTGGTCGGCTGCTCGTCATTTGAAAAGATAGATAGAAAACCCAGGATGGGTTCGTCTACCCACTGATCGAAATAGTACCCAAGCAGGGCACACAGGGAAGAAATAATTTGATTTCCTTTGGTGGAAAACAAAGAGGAAGTGTACGGGGGATTTGTGGTCGGGAGTGGAGTGGAAGTGGGGAGGAAAAGCTCAACTATCTGAGCTCTCTGCGGGAAAGTCATTTTTTGGTAAAGATCGGTGAGGATTTCTAGGTTGAATGGGGACGCAGATTCCGGGCGGGTAATTTGCATCATCTGGTCGATATCTTCTGGGGTGATGAAGAAGAGGCCGTCCCCAGATGAGGAAACAATGGCTTTCTGGTTGGGGACGTAGTGGGCTTGGCATTTGAGGGCAAATTCTGGGAAATGGTGAATTTGGGGGAACATATAGAGGGGTAAATTGTACTCCCAGAGCCCAATTTCGTCACTTTGGTCCAGGAAGACTTCCCGGAGCCATAACTGCAGATCAGAGAAGTCAAGACTGCATATAGTGTCCGCTATCAAGCAATCTTTGTCAACTAGAGGGATTTTATCTAGGTCGACCGGAGGAGGAATGAACGGATTCTCTTCCTCTTCAGCTTGAATTGTCTTAGACACCATTTAGGAAACTGTACTTGCAACAAACAATACGTTAGTGGGGTCGACTGACTGTAGGTGAAAACGATGCGGGGAGAAATGGAGAAATAGAAGGTTTCTGGTGCGATGGATGAATAACGAATACAAAGGAGAACGGTAGTTTTATTCAAAAATGGGTCGATCGGACGCGGGAGATATAGTCAGCATGACAACGGGCATATCGAGCAGTTATTAATGGACAACGGGCAACTTGGGGTGATATGGTTGGGGACGATGACCAAAACATATGGACGACAGACGTGGAGGTTGGTGATTGGAGGTTAAAGTCACCAAAGGAGGCTGTTCATGAGTGAAGGGGGTTATGGTACTGACAACATGGACTGACAGAAGTTATGGGAAGTGACACGACCTCGGGAGAAAGTGGAGCAAGTGGACTTAGTGGGAGATGACGTCCAGGGGTGACGGGATGTCAGGGAGCATGTGAAGGATGGGACTTGAGAACCAATAAACCGACGCCACGTATGAACAGGGGTCCGCCGAAAGAAATATCTTTTCCGGACCCCCCGCCCTTGTTTAAAGATAGGACATCAGGGGGGGTCTGAAATGCATTTTGATCCATTGATCTGCGCGTTGGATTTATGACCGCAGATCTTGGCGAGTTCTTTAATGTCGATTCCAGACCCCCCCCCCCTCCATTAAAGGCAGAACAGAGGGGGGGGTCTGTAATTCAATGAGGATCGTCGATTTGGGTGCACAATTTTGGGCCGTCCAGATCTGCACCCGAGTTATTATCAATTCCATCCCCCCCCCTCCGTTAAAGGTAGAACGGGCGGGGGGGTCCGGAATCCAATGTAGGTCGTGGATTTATGCGTTCTGTTCTGGAACGTCCAGATATGCGTAAATATTATCACCGATTTCGGACCCCCCCCCCCCTTGGTTAAAATAAGAACACTAAGGGGGGTCCGGAATGCTATGTGAGCCGTTGATCCAAGCGCTGTGATCTGGACCATTGAAAGGTGAATGAAGCATAGGTCGGGAGTGGTCAATATCAAGTGTAGGAAAAACTTAGGATTAGCGCTTTTCTCATGGGTTTTATCCAAATTTTTCATAGACACCACCAAGGGGATCTTATTCCAACTATCCTAAGGCAATGAAAGACTTGAAGTAGCATTTTCTTCGAGTGGGTTATTGGGCAAGGCAGGCAAAGCGATTAATCTACATCCCGACCTAGTTGCGCGAGACAAATAACCCAGATTAAACTGTTGGGTTAAGATATTATTTTTCCTAAGGGATATCTGACCAGGATTAGACAGTCTGGTCAGACTTATTCACTAATTCTATCCTAGGGGGTATCTGACCAGGATTAGATGGTCTGATCAGATGCATTCACTAGTTCTAACCTAGGGGTTATCTGACTAGGATTAGATGGTCTGATCAGATGTATTCACTAACCTATCAACATTAAAAATTTAAAAGAACTTGGTCATGCTTGAAAGGTATGACCAAGTTACTATTATTGCATGGGGCTTTTTGTTTCAATTCTTTTTTGCCCTCTTTTTTCTTTTCTTTTCTTTTTTCTTTTTTCTCTTTTCTTTTTTCTTTTTCTTTTCTTTTCACAAATTATTTGAAGAATGAAATAACATTTGTCAACAAAATCACCAGATACAGA
Organism: Picea glauca; assembly: GCA_000966675.3. Lineage (NCBI taxonomy): Eukaryota > Viridiplantae > Streptophyta > Pinopsida > Pinales > Pinaceae > Picea > Picea glauca. Next base: position 175,997 of record JZKD02S2158491.1, read on the forward strand.
TAATATCCAAGTCATCAACTGATTCCCATAATTTATGGGGTGATAACAGCGGCTCCACCTAGGGATGGTACTTGCCCTGTTAAGTCCCAAGAATCCAGTTTCCTTTCATTTTGAACATATCTATCTAGTGACCTTCGTGGGTCTTATTCTCAGGAAAACTTCGAAAAACAGTGATCAGTAGCTTAGGGTCTTCTCTTCGGACTTCAAAAAACTAATCAATGCTCTTCACTCAGAAAATACAAGTAAAGACTGAAAATTAAAACTGGTATGTACAATGGAGAGTGAGTTCCTCGAATCTTTCACTGAGGAGGGACATAATGTTTCAGCATCCTGCCATTCACAGGTGCTCCTGGCAGATCTGACCCATCGACATTGTTTAGAAAAAAGGCATTGTTTCCTCTGAATGCTTGGATCATGTAGGGCCCCGTCCACAGATGATCAAATTTCCCATGCTTTCCCTTATCCTCGTTCCTGGCATCCCATCTCAATACCAGGTCTCCCAGCTCAAAATCATCCTCCTTGGTTCGTTTGTCGAAGATCTTCTTGATGTTCTCTTGGATGACCTGTGTTTTGTTGAAAACTTCCTCTCTAGTCTACTGCAAGTGAATCATCTGATTGATTCTTCTCTGGGAGTCATTTGGCTCAGCTTGAATATCTTGCAGCAACTTCATAACAGGGACTCCTAACGAAGTTGGGAAAACAGCCTCAGTACCATATACCAGCTGGTATGGTGACATACCAATGGACCTTTTGGTGGTCAGTCTATCTTCCCATAAAGAAAATACCAACTTGTCATGCCATGATTTTTTATTCTCCTACAATGTTTTCTTGATGATATTTACCAATGTCTTGTTCGAGGATTCCGCCAACCCATTCCCCTGAGCGTAGTAGGCTGTGGAATGTCCCAAGCCAATGTGGTAACGACTGCAGAAATCGATGAGTTTCTTCGACCGAAAGGCAGCTGCATTGTCAGTAATGATCTTCCTAGGACAACCAAAACGGGATAAAATATTATTTTCAAGAAATTTGATAATAAAAGAGTCAGTGGCTTGCTGTTACTTTCCGATGTACATCTGCAAATAGGGTGGGCCAGTAAAAACCAGCTCTGAGTATTTTGTTGGCTATGACCTTCTAGTTCAAATGGCCACCACATTCACCTGCATGAAACTCCTGCAACACTTTATCAGCTTCATCCTTCAGTAAACAATTTAAAAGAATACCAGCAGGGTCTTTCCAATACAAATTTCCTTCTAGAATACAGAACTTCAAATCTTTCAACTTTAAAAATCTAGCTTTAGTTTTAGTTAAACCAGGGGGAGCTTGTAAATTTTGTAAAACAAAAATAAGGTTCGCATACCATGGAGAATTTAGAAAAAACTCTTTAACGTTTGGAGTCGCCATCTCGCCCTGTTCATTTGCCACGTCTAGAAAATTAATGTCAAGAGCCTGAAAGTTAGATTCAACCATCAGTTTGGCAAGGCCTTGGCCTTTGATCAGTTTTGTGGGCTTAATTTCTATGTCTTATTCTAGAATCACTGCAATCCACTTTCCCCTTCTCCCATCAAGGTTGTCTTGTGTCAAGATGTCTTTCACTACTGTGTTTGGAACATATGCTATGACATGTGAATGAAGAATATAGACCCTAAAGTCTTTTATAGCCTTCACCAAAGCAAAAGCCTGTTTCTCCATGATATTGTAGTTTAGTGCAGCATCTCTTAGGGCTTTGTTGAAGAAAGATATGGGTTGTTCATACCCTTCACTGTTCTTCTGCAGTAATACAACTGCTATCGTATGTTCAGAGGCGAAATAAAAAAGATAAAAGTCTTTAGTGAAATCGAGACTAATCAAAACTGGGGCTTCTGTGAGTGCTTGTTTGACTTGTTCAAAGGATAATCTAGAATCAGAGTCCCACTTTATCTTAGCATCCTTTTTTAGCATGTTTGTAATGTTTCGGAGGAGCTCAGCCAGATTAGGAATGAATCTTCGAAGAAAGTTAATTTTCCCTATAAAAGACTGTAGTTCTTTGAGGTTTCTGGGGTGTTCTATCTTTAATATAGCCTCTATCCTGCTGGGATCAATTCTGATTCCTTCTTTAGAGATGATATGTCCCAACAGTTTACCCTCTTCTAACCCAAAAATACATTTCTTGGGATTTAATGAAATCCCAAATCTTCTACACTTTTCGAAAACTCGTCTCAGGTGCCGTAGGTGTTCATCGTCAGATTGGGAAAAGACAGTCACATCATCTAAATAAACGAAAATAAACTTACCTGACTCTTCAATGAAGGCGATGTCCATTGCCCTCTGGAAGGTTTCTCCTGCGTTCATCAGACCAAAAGGCATCTTCACATACATGAAAGTGCCCCATGGTGTGGTGAAAGCGGTTTTTTCCTGATCGTCGGAGTGAACTAGGACATGGTTATAGCCTGAGAAACCATCTAACAGAGAAATTCGACTGGACCCGAGCACACTTTACAGGAGGTGATCCATTTTAGGCAAGGGGTTATTATCCTTCAAGGATGCTTTGTTCAGATTTCTAAAATCTATGCAGAGTCTGATTTCACCAGTTTTCTTGCGGGTAGGGACTAGATTAGAAACCCACTTAGAGAAACGTAGCGGGACTATGATCTTGGCATAATACATTTTATTGATTTCCTTTTCTATCAAAGGAAGCAACTTGGGATTTATCCTCCTAAGTTTCTGCCTAAACGGTTTCTGATCTTCTTTTATGGGAATCCTGTGTTGTATAATGATGGTTTCATAGGCTTTCAAATCTTCATATCCCCAGGCAAAAACATCTGAATATTCTTTGAATAGTTCAATGTACTTAAGCTTTTTTTCTGGGGGTAAAGATTTGGACAGTTTGACCATCCTAGGCTTCTCGTCAGTTCCTATATTGTAGTCCTCTACCTCTTGCCCATGAACCTCTATTTTTGGTTTCTTAGCTACATCATCATTGTCAAACAGATCTTCTAAAGGGACAAGACCTCTAGGTAAAACATTGCTTTTCGGTTGTAAAACATCGACATCCACTTCGTCATCCCCTAACTCTCCTGAATCTACTGTATCTTCTATATCTACTGTATTTACAGTATTAACACTATCTATTTCAAATTCAAAGTTATTTACATTCTCGTTTTCATTTTCTAAATCTATGTTTGTACATTCAAAATCGTTCTTACATTGCAGAAAATCCTCTATCTGATCGTCATTTCCAAACACTTGCCAGTACCTGATATTACCGGGGACTATCGGTCTGCATTTTACCTCAATAGTGTATGGGCGAGTTTGGTGGAAAGGAATCTTGCAGGACGCAGCTAACGTAGCTAACCCGTCGGCCAGAATATTTTGTCCTCTCGGCATTACCTGCAAGTCAACCTCGTCAAAACACTTCAACGCATCAAGAATAGCATTTATGTAGGCTCTAAGGCGTGGATGTTTAGCAGCATATTCACCTTTAATTTGTTTAATAATTAATTCAGAATCACCCCTTACCATTATTTTCTTAGCACCAACTTTTTTCAACAGCTTCAGACCGAGCATTAAAGCTTCATACTCAGCCACGTTGTTAGTGCAGTGGGAATTTAACTTATAGGAATGATTTTCTGAATAACTTTTTCGATGATTATGCAACCAGACACCAGCTCCTGCTCCTTCTTTACTCATAGCTCCATCGAAATCCATACTCCAGAAATCAGGAGGAAAATCTTCCGTGATTTCATTCTCCATCTTTGCTGCCTCACCTCTTTCGGAACCTTCATCTTGACTAACTACATCTTCTATCAGCTGAGTATCTTGATCTTCGGTATCACCATCATTGTACAAGATGAATGAATCTAAATCTAAATGGGCAGAGTAAAGGGGGTAATTATGAGGTTTCTCTTGACTACTGACCATATACTTCATCAGCGTTTCTCTGTATAACCTCCTCTGTTGTCCAAACACTGGGATTGTGGCGTAAGACATATCCAGCTGAAAGGTTCCTTTCAACTTAGCTCCCTAGGACCGGGATAGCAACGTACCATACTTTGGCGGGATGTTTGCAACTACCACGTCCATTACCATGCTTTTTGAAGGGATCTGAACCAGGGTGATGCACAAATATTTAATCAAACCAATACATTTGACTTTGCTGGAGTCAAACGAGTGGAGGTCTTTGTAAGGCCTAGTGACCTCCAATCCCAGTTTTTCCATTACTGCTTTAGGCATTAGATTATGTGATATTAAATCATGGCGTTATGTAATATTAAATCATGTATGTTCAAACCGATGTAAAAGGGAGCTACATCACCGGTATCGTCTCGGCCATTCACTTCAGTTCTGAAAAGTAGTTCGGGGTGATCGTCAGCAAGATTTATAGTGTCTGAATGAGTCATTGATCCAATAGTCAAGGCCTTGGTGCCTATGTCGGGTTCAATAGCTAATGCTTTTAGTACCTGTGAACGATAACTGCCTCTAGTCATCAACTCTATAAGTGGGATAGGAATTTTGATTTTGGCCAATTCTGCCTCCAGGATAAAAGGCGCAGGAATTCTGGTCTGACTCACTGCTTCTGGTAGGTCCCCAATATTCTTCTGCTCAGAAGAACTAGGCGTAGATTCGGGCTGTGCTGGTCTTTTCAGTATGGTGATGTTTTTCTTCACCGGAGCGTCAGCTTTACCCTTCTCAGAAGATTTTCCAGTAGTCGTTGGCTCAAGGGTTTTCTCAGTCTTAGCTACCTTCTGCGTTTCGGTAGTCTTTTTTGAGGGATTTCCTTCTGTCTTCTGACTCCGCAGGTTGTACTTCCGGTGTACCTCCAGAATAGCATCCTCCAAGGTTGGTTGTCCGACTTCTTCGGTTTCTTTACTTACCTTTGTTTAGTTTAGCAGAAATAGTTCCTGCTCTTCTTGAGTAAGGAATATGGACTCATTGTCGTGAATTTCCATGAGGTTGATATGAGTATCCTCCAATTCTTCAATCACTTCCCCCCCATCATCAACATAGTTTTCCTGTAGAGGAGGTCTAATCGGTTGATCTGGGCCTCTTTTTTCTCTTTGATCCCTAGGATCTCTCTGATCTTTTGGTTCCCTTTGCCTGATTTGAGGAGGGTTTCTTCTAAAATTGGGGTTTCGAATCTCGGGAGCAGGTGCGTTGTCCCTTGGAGAGTTTCTGTCAGATAAACTCATTCTTTTCATCATAAATTCCACCGTTCGGGAAAAAGAATCTATTTTGGAATCTGTGGTCGACGTGGAAGGTTCTTCTTTGATCGTGACTCTCCTTTCTATCCTCTGATGTGCCCGTTTTGCCAACAGATTAGCTTCCACTCTAATAGCACTTTTCTTCATGTCTTCAAGGGTGGCAGCATTTCTTTCTCTTAATTGATAAGACATGTCAGCATCGAATCCATCAGGGAATTTAATCAATGCCAAACCCGGGGGAGGTTTAATTTTAGTTGGGATTGCATTATACAAATTGTTAAAACAGGTGCAATAATCTTGGACCGTTTCACCTTGATTTCTTTTAATATTTTCGTATTCTGACAGTATTTGGAGAGGGTTTTTCTTTACCTCCCATCTGTCAAGAAAACTTCTTTGGAATGCGACAAGGTCAGGGATTGATGCAACGGGTAAGGCTTTGAACCATTTCTTGACGTCTCCTATCAGACTCTGAGTGAACAGTCTCATTTGAATGTCGACTTCGTCAACTTCTTGTAAATCTAAGTAGTCGTTCATTTTATCCACATGTTGTTGTGCGCTTAATGTTCCGGTTGCATCGAACTGTGGAAGTCTAGTCTGGTAGTATTGGGGCATGGCATGTAGTGGTGCAGCCAACACCAAAGGGGCATATTGAGATGCCATGACGGGTGGAGGAGGTGGGACGACAATCTGGGTGGTAGGAGAGGTTGCGGCGGAAGACGAGGATCCTGAAGGACTAGGCGGTGCTGAGATAGTGATTTGTAGTTTAGTCGTGGGAGACAAGACTTCAGGGGTCCGGGGTTGCACCACAGTTGGGTCAAAGATGAGCTTAGACACAAAATTTTCAGACCGTGTTCTATTCAGGTTTCGTTGCGGAAAAGGCTCAAGATCAAGGTTTTGTAAGTTATCTGGTTCTCCGGAAAAGGAAGGAGACTTGTGGAGGGGAGTAGAACTCACTGAACTGGTAGCTAAGGTCTTTCGCCTCAACAAATGCTCAAGATTATCTATCACTGTAGAGGGTTCTGGGTCTGGATGAGATCGAGTGTGAACTTTCTTGGGAGGCATAACTCTTTTTGGTTTTTAAATATATATATATTTTTTATTTAATTTTATGGTGAAAGAAACTAGGGGAGATTTCTGCGTTGACGTCGCCTAACTTCTAATTGTTCCTGAGCAGCTATGTCTCGTTCAATGGCTTCCCATGAATGTTCGAGTTCTTCTTGGTTATTGGCAGTTTTGAGGATTATGTCAAAAAGGTTCGACGCAATATGAGCTTGATTCGCTAGTCCAGGCTCGATATTAGGTTGTACTGCTGCAGGGACAGTCATAAAGGGACAAAGAGTTCTAAGAGAGGTACAAAAAATAATATGTACAGAGTTAATCAACCTCTAGACATTACTTTCTTCTTAGAGTCAAACTTTCATTAGGGGAAAGAAGTCGTGAGATTGTCAATTTTAATTCGTCCCCAGTGGAGTCGCCATTGATGTTAGCACTTGGTAAATTTCCTAGAGGTTGAAAAAGAAGAAATCTACGAAGGTAACCTTAACCAACTGCTTTTAAAGCTGGGATCTAGCCCTTCTAGCTTCAGAGAGGGATCTCTCTATATGATTTATCTTTGTTTTAACTTCAGATATTAGGCTAGGTAAAAGAACAGGTATGTTTTGTTGTAAAAAGGGTTTATAAATTGGTTGAGACAACTTACACATCCATTGGGCTATGGGGTCTATATTTAACCCAATCTGAGAAACAACCAGAAAAGATAAAGAAATCCTTCACAGGGTGAGATAACACACTCACTGGATCTTTAATAATTAAAGTGATGGACAAAAGAAAAGTTAAGGAAAATAACTCCAACTAACAAGCAGTTAAGAATTTCTTAATTGAAGATATTTAGAAGATAAACATTAAAATATTTAGAATCAGAAACAGGGTATCAAAGATAAATCCTGCAACATAACGCTATTCATAACGATTAGTTATCGAAAAACAAGATGATTACAGAGCAAGAACACATTTAACTGAGAAAATCACATTACCTGTGAACATGCGCAAGAATCCTGTAAAGTGCCTCTTCTTTATTAATGGTAGATCTCTTCAAAAATAGTACAGTTTGATAGCAACAGGGTGTGCAAATCAACAACCCTCCATACATTGAAAAATGAAGTATTTATAAGTCAAAATACAAACGTTCCCGTCATAACTGACTAGGACGTGTTCATTCTATTTTTAGCATAACTAACTTAACTAATCAAAACTGCTTTGATGACTCGATGCAACTGTTTGCTGAACTTCAGGGGTAGGCCGTTGGCGAGGTGTCTTCGCATCCTCTTCTGACTGGACAGGTGACTGGATTGTGCCAGCTCATTTGCTAATCTAGAAGATCACACAGCTCCTCCCATCTGATATGACCTGGCATAGTGACTTTAAGCAATCTCCTGTACACTTCATCCATGTCTGTGTACTTAGCAAAAGTGGGCTTGATGACGAATATGTGCTTAACCTCGTGCTGGATACTAATATCCAACTGCAAGGTATCCATGAATGCCTTTCCTGTGATGCTTCCCTATATACATGCAAACGTAGAATTGTCCTTGGACACTTCAACCAACCTTTTCTTATAATCAGGGAGTGTCATTAATTTGTCATTAATGACCTTCATACTAGGCAGGCCCTTCCTTTGCAGAGCATCTATCTTGTGGAAAAACTTTTGCACTCCTTGATCCATAACTTGGATTTTCTCCTCAAGCTGAAGCATGAGGCCTCTTTTGGTCAGAACTCTTTTCACCTCCAATATAGTTTCTGTCCTATCCTCGATCTTCAATTCTTCTAGTTCCTCCCTGGTCTTGGAATTCAAGAACCTTATGATTTCATTAGCTTGCACTGGCATGTCTCCCATCTATGTTCTGATTTTCTCCACTGCCTCTTTGCTCCTCTCAAGCAACTCATTTTGTTCAAACATAATTTGAACCATTGGCCAGATTTCACTTATGGACTTGGAAATATCGATCCACACAATCTCTTTGACCTCAGACAAGGTCTTCCCAACCATTGTCTGTTTGTTGAGTTGCTATAACTCCTTCTTAATTTGATCATTCACTTGTTTCTCTTTGGCTAGACTTATCTGGAAAGAAGTCTTTAGCTCCTGGAGATTCTCCACTTCTTTCTTGAGCCTGCTAATTTCTGACTCTTGCAAATTCATTCTCTCCATAGAATTGGCCAGGTCTATTGTTCCTTCTAGCAGTGTTGCAGATGGAACGACTGTCACTGTTGCTGTTCTTAATCCTGCAATTGGGATAGCACTTAAGGGGATGCCTTCCATTGTCTTTTCTTGCTCTCTCTCTTTTAGCAATTTTTCCATCTCAGCCTCCATCTCCTTTAACTGAGCATTCTGCTCCATGAGTAATTTCAACATTTCATCATTTTCCCCTTCTTTTTCGGCTATCTCCTTCGTTTGTGGGTCCTCTGTTGGAGGGAGATTTAGCTGCTTCCTTAAGGAAGCGATGTCAACATTTTTCTTTTTGATCATTTCCTCGGTAGCCTTGATGTTAGCAGGGTCGTAGCCGATCTTGAGGACCAGTTCCTCCAGTGTCTTGAATTTGTTGTCCTTTGCGAAAGATGATATTTTCTCCATCTTCAGTTGGGTCTGGGCATTGCTCAAAGCTATTTGATATTTTGAAGTAGAAGTTGTAGCATGGGCCAAAGTGTGGAAAACCATCTCTCCAGTTTGCTTGTGTAGATCCATCTGATCTGCTGGGTGCATGTCTTTCGCTTGAAACTCAAATGTGGCTCTTTTGTAGTCTGATATAACCTTGGGATCTGGCACTTGTGCCTGGAGGTAGGCCATATGCATCCTACCTTTCTCTGTATTGAATGCCGAAAGAAGCCTGTGTTGAGCTGTGGATGACTTCTTCTGAAACTGTGTGTAAGTGCTAGTAGTAAGGGTCTGGTTTTTCTTTTTGATCAAATCATATTTTTCAAAAATGCCTAACTTGGGCCCGGTCTTGCTTGGTGGAGCATCTATGGGAGAGTCTATGGGTTTTATAGCTAATGTTAATGCCTTGTGCTGACTCGAGCCGAAAGGTAGATTGGTGGGCTTGACCCCTGGGGTGGTTGTGATTTATTGCTCCACTGTCGTGCCTATCGTTGGAGCTGTCCTTGGCTTTTTGGCGTGCATCTTAAATTCCTCCGAAGACACCTCTGTTACAGGAGAAGACGATTCTTGTCGGGGCCTCTTTTCCTTGGGATTCTGAGGTGTGGCAGTGGGGGGCACGCTTGTTGAGGGTACCTGCCTTTCCATCCCGACAGCTGGTTCCATGTCCACCAACGTATCAGGCTCCCATTCTGCTAGATTAGCAAATCTCTCGATTTCCAGCTTGGGCTCATGTGCATATGGGGCATTCTTATTTTTGACTCTCATCTCAAAAATGATCCCGCAGGGATCATAATGCCAAGTGAAACTTGTAAGAAATTTCATTTGCCTTAACATTTTGTCTGCTTCATCACCCACGCCTCTACCATTGCAGATGAAAGAGCCTATCTGCCCTTTAATCTGCAATTGTTGCTTCTTTTTAAGGGAAACAAAGTGAATATCATCAGAATTCATAATTTGTCTAATATATTCCAATGCGAAAATTCTTACCGGTATATATCTCGGAAGCCTGTACGGTGCCAACTCGCACCCATAAACTCGGATCTCGGAGTGATTCTGATACAAGTATCAGTCTCCTGTCTTCGCATTGTCCGAGAGGTGTAGAATTCTCCGGACTTCATCATTTACTCGTGGCTCAGGCATGCCACTCAACATACTTACCACAGGGTGGTAAAACTGATCAATGAATGTTGTGAAGTCGTATTCAACAGAATTGTGTTTCAGAAGAGAAGTCCACGCCGTGACTGGTTGTGGCCTCCCGTCGGCGTCCATCTTCTGCATGGAGAAATTGAACTTGTCTGCCTGGAAGTAGACGAACATGTAAGCCAGAATCGATGAATACCTGAACATGCCCTCTGTGGTGAAATTCACCAATTGTTCATGGATGTTATTGGCTAGGAAAGCGCTGTAGTTGAACTGTGTGGTCGGCTCCTCGTCATTTGAAAAGATAGATAGAAAAACCAGGATGGGTTCGTCTACCCACTGATCGGAATAGTACCCAAGCAAAGCACACAGGGAAGAAATAATTTGCTTTGCTTTGGTGGAAAACAAAGAGGAATGGTACGGGGGATTTGTGGTCGGGAGTGGAGCGGAAGTGGGGAGAAAAAGCTCAACTATCTGAGCTCTCTGCGGGAAAGTCATTTTTTGGTAAAGCTCGGTGAGGATTTCTAGGTTGAATGGGGACGCAGATTCCGGACGGGTAATTTGCATCATCTGGTCGATATCTTCTGGGGTGATGAAGAAGAGGACATCCCCAGACGAGGAAACAATGGCTTTCTGGTCGGGGACGTAGTGGGCTTGGCATTTGAGGGAAAATTCTGGGAAATGGTGAATTTGGGGGAACAGATAGAGGGGTAAATTGGACTCCCAGAGCCCAATTTCGTCACTCTGGTCCAGGAAGACTTCCCAGATCCATGACTGCAGATCAGAGAAGTCAAAACTGCATATAGTGTCCGCTATCAAGCGATCTTTGTCAACCAGAGGATTTTATCCAGGTCGACCGGAGGCGGAATGAACAGATTCTCTTCCTCTTCAGCTTGCTTTGTCTTAGACACCATTTCGACAACTGTACCTGCAACAAACAATACGTTAGTGGGGTCGATTGATTGTAGGTGAAAATGATGCGGGGAGTAGTGGAGGAATAGAAGGTTTTTGGCGCGATTGATGAATAACGAATACAAAGGAGAACGATAGTTTTATTCAAAAATGGGTCCGTCGGACGAGGGAGATACGGTCAACATGACAACGGGCATATCGAGCAGTTATTAATGGACAATGGGAAACTTGGGGTGATATGGCAGGTGACGATGACCAAAACATACGGACGACTGATGTGGAGGTTGGTGATTGGAGGTTAAAGTCGCCAAAGGAGGTTGTTCATGAGTGAAGGGGGTTATGGTACTGATAACATGGACTGAAATAAGTTATGGGAAGTGACACAACCCCGGGAGAAAGTGGATCAAGTGGACTTAGTGGGAGATGACGTCCAGGGGCGACGGGATGTCAGGGAGCATGTGAAGGATGGGACTTGAGAACCAATAAACCGATGCCATGTATGAACAGGGGCCCGCCGAAAGAAATATCTTTTCCGGACCCCGCCCTTTGTTTAAAGACAGGACATCAGGGGGGTCCGAAATGCATTTTGATCCGTTGATATGCACATTGGATTTCTGACCGCAGATCTTGGTGAGTTCTTTAATGTCGATTCCGGACCCCCCCCTCCATTAAAGGCAGAACGGAGGGGGGGGGTCTAGAATTCAATGAGGATCATCGATTTGGGCACACAATTTCAGGCCATCCAGATATACGCCCGAGTTATTGTCAATTCTGGACCCCCGCCCCCCTCCGTTAAAGGTAGAACGGGCGGGGGGGTCCGAAATCCAATGTAGGCCGTGGATTTATAAGCTCTGTTCTGGACCGTCTAGATCTGCGTAAATATTATCGCCGATTTCAGACCCCCCCCCCTTGGTTAAAAGCAGAACACTAAGGGGGGTCCGGAATGCTATGTGAGCCGTTGATCCAAGCGCTGTGATCTGGACCATTGAAAGGTGAATGAAGCATAGGTCGGGAGCGGTCAATATCAAGTGTAGGAAAAACTTAGGATTAGCGCTTTTCTCATGGTTTTTATCCAAATTTGTCATAGACACCACCAAGGGGATCTTATTCCAACTATCCTAAGGAAAGGAAAGACTTGAAGTAGCATTTTCTTCGAGTGGGTTTTATTGGGAAAGGAAGGCAAAGCAATTAATCTACATCTTGACCTAGTTGCGCGAGACAAATAACCCAGATTAAGCTGTTGGGTTAAGATATTATTTTTCCTAAGGGATATCTGACCAGGATTAGACAGTCTGGTCAGACTTATTCACTAATTCTATCCTAGGGGGTATCTGACCAGGATTAGATGGTCTGATCAGATGCATTCACTAGTTCTAACCTAGGGGCTATCTGACCAGGATTAGATGGTTTGATCAGATGTATTCACTAACCTATCAACATCAAAAATTTAAAAGAACTTGGTCATGCTTGAAAGGTATGACTAAGTTACTATTATTGCATGGGGCTTTTTGTTTCAATTCTTTTTTGCCCTCTTTTTTCTTTTCTTTTCTTTTTTCCTTTTTCTCTTTTCTTTTTCCTTTTTCTTTTCTTTTCACAAATTATTTGAAGAATGAAATAACATTTGTCAACAAAATCACCAGATACAGATAATATCCAAGTCATCAACTGATTCCAATAATTTATGGGGTGATAACAGTTCCCATCTCAACTTTAGTTTTCAAATTTCTGGATTGCATCATATTGGATTCAATCTCTATAGGATCATCTTGCATCCCTACTAAAGTAGTGTATCTTCTTTCTCTCACAAGCAGAGCGAAATCAGGATCAAAAGCCCTTGCAAAAGTAACTTTTGCAGCTAGTTGAGAAGGTTTAACTTCAACCAAGATATTATGATAACATTTATTAAATCTTTGAATAAATTCTAGGATTGATTCATATTTTTTATTTCTCAAGCATCTGAATTCTGTTAAGTAATACAGATGATCTTTTTTCTCACCCCATTTCCTTAAGAAGGATGTTTCTAGATCATTATATGATGGTATAGAGTCCACTGGAAGTCCTCTAAACCAAGTTCTTATATGTCCTTCAAAAGTTTGTACTAACAATATCATGTAAACATCTATGTGCTCAATACCAAGGATATCAACGAATTGGTAAAAAAATACTATATGCTCAGTTGTTGTCAAATCCCCTTCACCTGTGAATTTAGGGAGGATCTTCATGTAATTTCTAGGTAAATCATGTAGGATAGCAGGAAGAACTAAGGGAGCATATCTAGTAGTGACCTTGGAAAAAATCCTTGGAGGTTGAACTGGTATATTTTCTTTTCCACCAGCTCCTCCACCTCCGACACCTCCAATACGACCACCTCCAACACCGAACATCAAAAGTCTAGGAGATGAAATTCGAGGACTGGACATGATATTATCAAAAAATTCAAAAGACTGATCTATTGAACTCTTGAATACTTTGGGACGGTGTGAATGAAGTTCAGAAAGATAATTGTAAGGATATGGAAGATCAAAATGGGGGGGGGAAAGAGAACTTGAACTCGGTCTCTTAGATCTACTAGATGTATAAATAGGAATAGCAACAAAGGATGAATCTATGTATAAAAAGTAATCTTCAGGTTTTTTGGAAACATAAACTTTTACTTCGGGAAGAGAAAGAATGAGTTGTGTACAAATGATAGTAGGGATTGAAATTGATTCTTTGTTTTCATTGGTAAAAGTATCTATCAACGAGATAGAGGTGGTCTGGATAATCTCAAATTTTACTTCAGGAATAATTCCTTCTGGAGTTTCTAATTTAACTTTAGATTTACTTGTTGATTCTTCTGTAGAATGAACTTGTTTATATTTTTCTTTAAGACTTGGTTCTTTAGCGGGAATATTAACATTAACATGTGTAACCCTAGGTTGGTAGATCTTACCTACTGATGCATAATTTTTTCTGAGATATCCCTTCGGTTTCAATAACTTTTCAGGATCCGAAACTTTCGTAGTCTGCTTTTCTTCTGGGTTTTTCCTGGTACTGTTTTGATCGAATGTCATCTTTTCCTACAATGTTGTCGCTAGGTGAAATATAAAATGAACCTTATAATGTATTCAATATTTGATCACCATCAAAGAACAAAATTTAGCTTTGTCATTCTCCCAGGGAAAAAATGATTTCGTTTCTTCGTTCCTCGGCAACGACACCAAAAAATATGTTGTTCCTGAGATTGATTCTAACGCTCAAGGAATAATGTCAGGCGCCAAAGTTTTAAACGAATTTTTTTTATAAGTGATTTCTTCTACCTTCAGTTTTCTGAGAAATAATCTTTAAGTGAAATTTGTGATAAGACAGTATAGAGGTTGTATCTCGTTATCTAAGTCATAATTTTAATTTCAAATGATGTATAAATGATTGACAAAATTGTTAAAACAAAGCAAGGTATCAATTACATATAATTCTCACCTTATTTGCAGTAGAATAAAAATAGAAGATGTACCCTTGAAAGGAGATTAAGAATGTATCAATTCACTCAGGTCACAGGTCTTGTTTTTAATCATAGTAATAACAAAGGAAAAACTGTAACTGAATGGGCTTCTGATATATTATGATCACAATATATGTTTTACTAAATTGTAATCATTCACTCTTCAATAAATATATAAGGAAATTCATAAGAAATGGAAACACAAAGAAAACACATAGCTCAAATGGAATGAAACTTATAATCTATGTCTGCACTTGTATAATATTAAAAAAAGTTTTATGTTTTACATCAGGCTAGAAGTAGCCATGAATAGATCTAAAATCTATCTATTTATACAAAATTGTTTCAACTAAAAGTAGTTGGAATTTCCACAATATATTCTCTAAAGATAGAATACAATTTGAATGGAAAAATAAAATGCATATATTGTTGAGCTATGTCTTGGTGTGATGACACTTCATATGTTCCTTCATTTTCTCCCAGATGCACTCGCTTTCCTCTACTCATTGAACTGGGTGCACATGTCCATTAAGGCTACCACAAACCTTGAAGGTTCAATTTTCTCATTCAATTCAAAGGCAAAACATCTTCTTTTGTACTAGTGGCAACATTTCCTGGATCTTATTTACTTCCCAGGATGTAATTTGAAACTTTAAATTTGGCTTCATCAACAACTCATTAATATGGAGCAAATCAATTTGATTCATCTGTTCAATGTTAGATTGAATATTTTCCTTATTTTTTCTGGAGTTTTGTTTATTCATTTCTACTTCAATCTGCCCCAGTGCCTCTGAGACATTGTTTTTTCAAATTCAACCAAATTTGATTCTATAGAAGATAGTGTCTCTAGACAAGCCTCCTTTACCTCTTTGGTAAGTTTCTTGCTTTCCTCTAGATTTGTCTCCCAAAATTTCAAGGCCATTTCACTCTTCACTTGTTCATATTGTGAGAAAGGGGTGAGACCAGGGATATTGGCTTTCTACCTCCATATGATGAACTCCTAAAACTTGGATCTAGCCACACAAGCATCTTTTTCTTTCTCATAAATACTTTTCAGAGAGTTATTTATTGCTTGATAGTATTTATGAATAATATCTAGCTTTTGATATAGATCATGTTGGACAACTTCCAGCTTCTCATTGATTTTAGATGCTTTTTCTTTGAAAGAAATGATGTCTATTGTTGTGTTCTCTGTTAGGGCCAATTTGGCCTGCAACTATTCTATCAAAATGTCCTGCTGAGTGATCATGCCTTTGTTGGTTTGTGAACTCTGGTAAATTATCTTGAGTTTATCTTGTAACTGCTTCATCTGATGCTGATAGTTTAACCTGATTTGTTCTATGTCTTGATTTGTTATGATTATGACGATCTGTTCTATACTCTGTATTTCATTCTGCAATTGTTCCACCAAGAGAGATTTTTGTTGCAGTTGTTTGGTAATATTATCCACTGACCATTAGTTGGCAGTGGAAAAATCCCCTAGTGAATCTGCAACCTCCTTGGCAAACTCAAGATCATCTTGGTCTTTTCCATCATACACTACTTTATGCCTTCTAGTGAAAACTCCATCTTTTTGATGAGATTCTCTCTTTACAATAGATTTTCGTTTCTTGTTGAAAAAGAAAATCGAGGGAGGCATTTCTTCAGGCAATATAGGAGTAAGATCATTTACATGAATGAGCTCTGAACTAGGAGTTCCAAAACTGGTCGCTAAAGGGGTTAATGAGAGAATAGAAGAGACAATCGATGTGGATCTTTCTAGACCTATTGTGCTTGGGTTGCTAGTACAAGTAACTAGTGTTGAATGAGGAAAAACTTGTCCCTGATTCATGAAAGATTCAAACTGGGCTAATATTTGTTGATCATTTAGACCTAATAGTGATGTTTTTATCTCTTTAAATAACCCTTTTGAACTCTTCAAAACTTCTACAGTTTTTCCTTTAGTGGAGAAACTTGGCCGAGATTCTGTGGATTTAGCCTCCTGTGAAGATGGCATGGGCCTTGACTCTCCTTGTAATATCTTAGGCAAGTTGTTTCGTCTATGCTTTTGGAAGTTGAGGAAACCAGCTTGTTTTTCATGAGGTAGATTATGGAATCTATTTTGAACTTCCTCATAGGATCTAGCTCCCCTAAAAATCTCATCATAAGGAGACTCTTCATGGATGTATCTTTTCATGTTGTATTGAGCCAAATGATTCTCTACCACCTTATGTGGATCATGTCTTTTGAATTCAATGTCAACTAATTTTACATCTTCCAGGATTGCAGCCTCGAATTTGGTATGACCAAAATATAACAATGTAAACACACCACCCTGAATGGGAAAAGTTGGCCATACATTTTTCTGAGCCACTTTCAATTCATTGGTGATACCTCCTTCTATTGTTTGTTATGCCACTTCTCTGCACACCATCTTTTCAGGTAAAAATTGTGGA
Organism: Picea glauca; assembly: GCA_000966675.3. Taxonomy (NCBI): domain Eukaryota; kingdom Viridiplantae; phylum Streptophyta; class Pinopsida; order Pinales; family Pinaceae; genus Picea; species Picea glauca. The sequence goes on from JZKD02S2158491.1 coordinate 192,791, forward strand.
AGGACCTGAAGAGGGACAGAGCAACCGAAGACTCTAGTGTAGGAGAACTTATCCTCAATGTACTAGTCTACAGATGTGACTAAGTTTCCCATAATCTTCTCTAAAATAATGGGAGGCGAGTGGCCATAGATAGTTATATGAATAGGTCCCACTACACTGTGACATATTTTGTAAAATAAATCTTTATCATTTTCTTCCCATAGTTTGGAGTGGTAGAAATGTATAGGCTCAGAACTAGTTGGGGTCCAACTCCAGTTCATCAAGGGGAATGGGGTCATGAAGAAAATGACATCCATGATATATGTAGACATGTAAAAAGGAGAGGGTTTCCCTTTTGATTTCAATGATTGGTATTATGCGATTTCCTTAGCCAGGTTATTAGACAACATTTTATCCCAATTGAAAATATATCCCTCGGCTACTTCATTCACTATAGCCACCCACTCAAATGAGAAATGTGTAGGGTTCTTTTTCCCAAATAAGATATGGAACATCATGGCTATATATAAGATATGCACATCTAATGGTGTCATGGAATACATACCATGAGTGTTGGTATTGAATTTTTCTAGATGTCCCCACTAGGACTTGATTATATCATGACCACTTCTATCATATTGAGTGCATTCTTTTCTTCCTAAATCCAAGAGAAATTCTTCATTGTAAGTATATTTGGGTGTAGAAGAAATTTTATTCATTACTTGTAGGTTCTCTGGTCGAAAAGAGCCGACGAAGGTATTCTAGTTTCTGATAACACTTCTGTTTTGAATGTCGATGTGCTCCAGAGCCCAGCTTATCATATCATTGTAGGGTAAAATCTTGGGCCGTGCAACAATCTTGTGCAATTCCGATTGTGCTACCAATATGAGCTTGGATGAGAAGGACTTGTCATCTTCCTCACTAGAATTGTCTAAAAAATTAATAATATCATGCTCTAAGATATCATAAACATGCATCCAAGACTTAATGGTATCCGTAATTTGTAGAGTGGTGTCTGATAGAACGTTTTTGTTTGGATTAGAATTATCAGTTGATGCATATTACTTCTTCCCATCTTTGCGTGGTGCCATAATCCTCTGGGAAATGAAATTATCCTTCCTGTAACAAGAGAATTTTGTAATCTCTTTACTAAATGAAAACTTCTAATTGAAAATGGTAAACTGACTTGAAATTCGAAATGTTTTATTCATAAAATCTATCAATCTTCGTGTTGATTTACTGACAAATAAATTATTAAAATTTAATGGAATTTATTACTTGGAGATTCACAATATTTATTAAAATCATTAACTTTAGCCAATCATAAATTTCTTTAATACTTTAGCGGTTCGACATTCAGAGATTTTGAATATGACAGGGCAGAAAATTCCTGAAGGCAGAATTCCTGGAGAAGCTAATTTCTAATTAATCGCCTTCATGTTTTAATTAATCATGTTTTAAATATTTTATTAGCCTTAAGTACTTAGAAAGTTCGGTATTTGGGGTTTTTGGATGAAGGATGATAGAAATCCTCTAAAGGCCGAATTCCCAGAGTAATTGTTTGAACCATTATATGTATTTCGAGGCTTTAGAACTCTGGAGCTTTGGAGCTCCGAGAGTTCATTTGTTTAAAAGTGTGGTTCACACTTCAGTGGTTCAACATCCATGAGTTTTGGATATATCACAAGAGAAATATCCCGAAGCCCAAAATTGCAGAGTGATTAATTTACACTTAATCAAGATTAATTAAAGTTATTAAAATTTTTATTTAACTCTTTAAAACACTTTTACTTTTTTGTAATATCCAATATTTCGACGGTTTGTGAACTCAATCTTTGTTTAAACTCCCGAAGGTTAATATCCCAGAGTGACATGGCAGCGATGAAATCATTCTTGGTGACATTTCAAAAAAGGAGGAGTGACACGTGTCACTTGAAATCGAGAGAATAATCTGACACAAATATTAAAAATAAGTGCCATGTGTCATCCGTAGAAAAGACTAGAAGACACATGTCCTATGACTCATATGTAAGTATTTTTAGGAATTGTCACGAGGAAGTGTCTTCGGGACTTCATAGATTTAGGGTTTTTGTTGTGCAGATTTCTTGAAACTCCCAAAGCATGAAGTTCTGAAGTTACCGTTAAAAGATTTCTTCTAAAATTTGGGTGACTTTTACATTTTAGAGATCACAAGAACCGTTTGATCAAATTAGTGTAACTCTTCGATGAGCGTTATTGTAAACGCTTTATTTATATATAACGACCAATGGATTTATTTTAAATTAAAAGGCAATTTCCTAATTTTTTTCTTCTTAGTGAAATTTTATTTTTAAGAGGCAAAAACAAAAGAATAAAAGTTCAAAATTCTAAGTGTTCTAACAGAACACATGACAACATAGGTTTTGGAGACACCAGCAGGAAAGAGTGCATAGGCCAAGGAGAAATCGAAAGATTTAGAAAAGAAGTTTCATGCACTGGAGGTAGCACTACAGAAGGTGAACTAAGGATGAGTGGCTCGGGACAAGCCACATGTTAGTGTTGGGGGCATGTTGGATCAAGCATTTTTGGGAGAACAACACAAAAAATGAGGCAGAGTGCACCAAGAAGGAAAGTGCAACATGTTTTTAGGAAAATCGACGTGCATGACAAGATTTGCGGAAATCCAACGCATATGTGGGAAAACCTAGCCATGTTAGGGTTAGGGTTTTGGAGTCATATTGTAAGAGTTTAACCCATTTTTTTAATACAAATAGAAGAATTCTAAGGTAGAATGAATCAAGGAATCAAGGAGTCAATGTAGGTATCCCATCTATGCTTTGTGATATATTTGTGTGACGTTTTGAGTACTTGGAGCATATTTTTGGAGTTGAAGTCTGTTTTGAGAGTTGTGGAGATCAGATGGAGTTAAGTCAGAGATGTAGCTGAGATTTGGGTCGCAAGTTGTGGAGCTTGGTGCAATCCTGCTCTGCCTCACTACTCTTTATTATGATGTAATGCACGCATTGCCTTTTGATGAATAAGAAAATAAGCATAAGATATCGATGGGTGTATCCCTAGGGGGGGTGAACCATGGTTAAACCTTGTGTGCAATTTTTCTGAATGTTTACTATTTATGCAATTATGATTGAATTGTTAGATATATGAATGAATTATTTTAATTACAATGCGCACTAGAATAGATATGAACAATGAATTTTAGGAATAAATTAATGAATGGATCTGATGAATATTATAATAGAATGCATGGTTAATTAGAAATACGAGAAAGAAGAAAAACCCCAATATCTTTCATGATTGCAAACACCTGCGTCCTGCAGTCACCCATAAACCATCTCAGGTGAGACTGTGTTGTGTACTATGTGTGCAGTGTAGCCTTTTGGTTTACCAGAAGGGCCAATGGTGATAATGTTTTTTTTGGAGAACTAAGGTAG
>JZKD02S2158491.1:215488-232591 GCA_000966675.3 Picea glauca
CGCATTCACAAGAAGATGATTACAATGAGGCTCTAAAGGCCTTTTTACAATAAGAAGGAATGCCAAAAACCCTAGACATCCAAAAACCTAACCCTAGGAGATGAAGCGCCAAAAGACATGTGGGCTCCGTTTGGGTAAGTGAGTACATCAACTTCTCGGGGTCGTAACTTTTGCATACGATCTTCGTTTTAGGTGTGTGATAGCTTATTGGAAAGGTATCGTCGAGGAGATTTATTTTGGGGGATAAATTATTCCTGAATATATCATTGAGAACCTCTATCTTGAAAAACCTTCCTTTGGACCCTCAAAATGGCCCCGGAAGTTAAAACCTGCTAAAAATAGTAAATTGCCAAAATTGCCAGAAAACTATTTTGAGCCATTTGGAAAAGGTGGGTGGCCATCGATATCCACCTGGATCACCCTTGTACCAATTACAAATATTGTAACTCATTTTATCATGTCATCGAATATTTTCCAGTAGTGTTGGCCAAACTCCAAGAGAGATGAGGAGGAAACCAACAAGTACAATTAATATCAGCAGAACCTCATGGTGAAGACCCTAGAGTTGTTGTTATTACTAGAGGAGGCATTGTTATAGGAGAAGACAGAGTGAATCCAAGAAAGAATGTAGAAGGACCAGGAATCATAAAATATCTACAGAGAAATCATAGTTGTTTGATCCAAGGAGAGAGAGACATACTTTTGAGGAAGCAAGGAAAGAATTTGTAGAAGGACAAGATTCTTCATCTAAGGCACAACCAAAAGAAAGGGAATGTGGAATGCCACTGGCATTTTATCAATCTGCTAGGAAAGGAAAAGAGGTAAGCAATCTTATGGAATTCTTATGTACTTGCATTAATTTGATTAAGGATGAAAGAGCTATACAAGAGCTCAAATACTTGATGAGACGGTATGAGATAGGAAGGGTCAATCCTCTGTTGAATAAAGATTTACATCAGGTATCTAGAAATAGAATCACAAATAAGGAATTACACCTTAGTCCTCATATTGGAGACTATGATGTGGACTATGTGGTCCTCGACTTCGGATCAGAAGTCAATGTGATGACAAAGCAGACTTGGGCACTGATGGGAAAACCTAGACTGATTTACTCTCCTATCATGCTCAATATGGCCAATTAGGAGGCAGTGAGCCCCTTTGGAAGACTAGAGCATGTTCCTGTAGATATCAATGGGATAAGAACATTTGCAAACTTTGAAGTGATTGATATTTTTGATGATAGTTGTCCTTATCCTATATTGTTAGGAATTGATTGGTATTTTAACAACTCGACTGTTGTTGACCCAAAGAAGAGAAGAATGACCTTTGAGGGTAATGACCTTAAAATCATTGCACCTCTGGACCTGGATGAAGGTTGTAGATACACACAACCTATCAAGGAAGAAGACCGTGCATATGAGCTAGAGAACATTTACAATATGACAACAAGACAACATGATTAAATTAATCCTACAACAAACATAAATCTTAGCTGGTGAAGTGAAAGTGCATGTTCATCAGATTTAGAAGAGGCATTAGAAAATTGGGAGAACAATATGTGTGAAGTATCCACATGACGATGTGCCATATTGACTAGAGAAGTTCGTTGGATCGACACAGAAGTAAGTAATCTTCCAACGTTTGATGGTTTGAATCACTTAGAGACATTTCTAGATGAATTTGAAAAACTTGTACCAGTACAACAAAGGATGTTGGCACTGGATGAGGCATTGAAAGCCACACCAGCTAGATGGTGGGGAGCACATAAGAGGAATATTGTGAAGTGGACATAGTGTCACATCTTATTGACAATGCGCTTTTCAAAACAAGAAGAAGGATGCAAAGTTCATTACATAGTCCAGAGTTGTCATAAGGACCACATGTGTAGTTGTGAGGAGGCCTGGGGAAACATTTCTAAAGAATAGTGGGTGCATAATTTCATTAACACCTTGGATACTACACCCATCAAATGGTATCTGCATGTAGAACTGCACCTCATCACTACAGAATGGTATGGAATGACTCAAAACTTTATAGGTACATTTTTATTTGAGATTCAATACCCTACAATAGATTAGGATTTACAAACTATGAGAAAGAAGGTCTTTGAGGAGGCACCTAACCTCCCTTTTACCCAAAAATGATATGAATGGACTGTGCCTCTTCAGTAGTTACTAGATTGCTACAATATTAATGCTGATGAGGATGATGACCCTAGAGATGTAAACATTGCAAAAACTGAAGGTCATAGAGACATAGAAGGACCTAGGATTGAATCACCCTTTGTTGGGCAGCCCCTTAAAATCAAGAAAGTTAATATTGGAACAAGAAAGCACCTAAAGTAGAAAATGTGGGAGACTATTGGGATGATGCTACTATCAACAAGATTATAGAGCTATTACATGAATATCAAGACTTGTTTCCAACCAAGTTCACTGATATGAAGGGAATTAAAGGGCCCATGGGAGAAATGAAGATCCCCTTAAGACCAGATGAAATACCTATCAAGAAGAGACCTTATAGACTAAATCCAAAATATAAGTAGAAAGTTAGGATTGAATTGGACAGAATGTTGGAAGAAGGAATCATAGAGCCTGTTGAAGAATTTGAATGGATTATCCCTATGGTGGTGCAAGATAAGAAGACAAGAGAAATCATAATTTATGTAGATTTGAGGAAAATGAATGATGCATGACTACATGACCCCTTCCCTACACCCTTTACTGATGAAGTTCTAGATAATGTAAGAGGATAGGAGGTCTATTCATTCACAAAAGGATTTTCAGGTTATCATCATATCATAATTGCTAAGTAAGACCAACACAAGACCACATTTGCGACAAAATGGGGTTCTTTTCAGTACATAGTGATGCCCTTTGGCTTGAAGAATGCACTAGCCATCTTTTCCAGGGTGGTGGTCGAAGCATTTAAGGACCTTCTACACAAGTTCCTAGAATCGTATTTTGATGATTGGACTATCTTTATCTTACTAAAAGAACATATTGAATGTTTAAGAGTGATGTTAGATAGATGTAGGCAATGTCAGATTTCCCTGAATTTAAAAAAATGTATTTTCTTTTCACCCTTTGGAGTGTTGCTAGAGCGTATCGTGTGTAAGTAGGTATTATTGGTAGATCCCTCCAAGATTTCCATCATTTTTTATCTACCTTCCCCTACTTCGGTCAGACAATTGTGCACTGCATTGGGGCACACTGGATACTACATAAAGTTCATTAAGGGTTATGCACAGATAACAACACATATGGAGAGGCTATTAAAGAAAGACAACAAGTTCCAATGGACAGAAGAATGCTATTAGAGGTTCGACACACTAAAGAAGAAAATGGCCACTGCACCAATCTTGGTTTTCCCAGATTGAAGTAAGGAGTTCAATGTTCATGTCGATGCTTCATCCATTGCATTAGGAGAAGTTTTAACACAGTCGGGTTCATGAGACATTGACCACCCTAGCCTTTGCTAGCAGGAATCTTTATACATATGAGAGGAACTACACTACGAATGAAAGAGAAGGCTTGGCTATGGTCTATGCACTGTAGAAATTTAGACACTATTTGTTTGGAGGAAATTTTAAGATGTTCACTGATCACTCTGCATTAAAATATTTAGTCAACAATCCAGTGTCGGAGGGAAGAATATGTAGATGGCTACTGCTATTCTAGGAATATGAATTTGATATTGTGGTTAAACCAGGAAAAATGAAGAAAGTATCTGACCACTTATCCAGGTTGGAACATGGAGAGGAACCTACTAGTTTGGAGGATACACTTCCAGATGCACAGTTGTTGGCCATCAGAAAATTCAATGATCACTTCACTGAGATAGTTCAGTTCCTATCCACAGGAATGGCACCTTGTGAATACACAGTCATTCATAAGAAAAAGCTGGTAGTCCACGCATCTGAATTTCAACTTATAGATGGAAAATTATATAAAATGGGACCCGATAGATCTTGAGAAGATGTGTTATGGAGGAATAAAGACTATTGATTCTGGCAGAATCACATGAAGGCATCGTAGGAGGAAATTATGCAGGGAAAGAAACAACATAGAAGGTTCTCAGATCTGGCCTCTGGTGGCCTACTTTACATAAGGATGCTAAGGAATACTATAGATCCTGTGATGTATGTTAAAGAGTAGGAAAGCCTTCTCGAAGAGATGATATTCCTTTAGCACCACAATTAACATTGCAAGTATTCAAAAAATGGGCCATTGACTTTGTGGGACATATTAATCCATCAGGAAGGTGCTCATGAGCTAGATATATTATCACTATGATAGAGTATTTAACCATATGGGAAGAAGAAAGAGTAGTTAAGGATTGTAGTGCAGCTACACCTGTGTAGTTCATTTTTGAGGATATCATAACAAGGTTTGGATGCTCGAATATCCTCATGAGTGATCAAGGCACACACTTCATCAAGAAAACTATTGAAGCCTTGACTCAAGAATTTGAAGTTCACCATCATAAGAGTACTCCATACCACCCATAGGCGAACGATACAGTCAAAGCTTTCAATAAGATCTTGGAGAAAATATTGACTAAGATTTGTACTGTTAACAAAGATGATTGGGATTTAAGAATTCCAACTATATTATGGGCCTACAAAACTACTTGCAAGAAGTTAACAACACAGACCCCATTTAAGTTGGTATATGGCTTGCAAACAGTGGTACCTATGGAATACTTGGTTCCTAGTTTAAGAATCACAACATTTATAGGTATGGATGATATAGGCGTTGTTCAATATAGTCTTGTGTAGTTACTTGAACCAGAAGAAGACAAGTTTATTGCATGATTCCATCAATAGGTACAGAAAGAAAGAGAAAAGACTTATCATGACAGACATATCAAGAAGAAAGCATTTAAGCAAGAAGATTTGGTATTTTTATATGAAAACAAGTTCATGAAGCATCCAGGGAAGTTCAAGACACATTGGCTAGGGACATTTGAAGTTGCCTATGTTACAGAAGGAGGAGTTGTGTAATTGAAGACCCTTAATGGAGAATGGAAAGAAGGTTTGATAAATTGGAGCCAGTTGAAATTGTATTATGACAACCAGTTTCCTCTCACCTATCAGTAAAATCAAAGGAAGAAGGGTCTAGGTACCAGGTGCAGTTGAAATTGGGTACTAGACATAGAAAAGACAGTCTGCACAAGGAAGGAAGGGACAGAGCAGAAAGCACAGGCTACTCCGTGTAGTCTAAAGTCGAAGTAAAACATAAGGTTCAACCCTGCATTGACTCAGGACGAGTCACATGTGAGTGTTGGGGGCCTCTTGGCCCTTGGATATGAAAGGACGGGAATATTAAGGAATAAAGGTGAATTAAAAATTGTGTGGAAGACATATAAACCAAGGATGGGTCAAAGTGGTCAAAGAAGCAGAAAAGAAGGAGAAAAGGAAGGAAAATCTAGTCATTGGAAGAGAAGATCGAGGAAGACAAAGAAGTAAGAAAGATGGATCATGGAAAACTCAACAAGTGGAAGAAGACATCAACGAGTGATTTGGAGCACCTCATGGAAAAGAAGGAAAGACAAGCTGGAAAATCCCTTAAAGCACGGGTCAAGTTGACCTAGGGTTTTGGACCTAGGTTTTTGGATCTAGGGTTTTGAAACCTAGACTTTGTTATGTAATGTATAAATAAAGGTCTAGAAGGCCTGGGAGGGTTGGTTCTAAGAGAGTTCGAGGTTGGGTTGTTGATACTATGGTTTTTTTTGTTCATTGCTGAGAATCAATTGTAGAGAACGGTGTTGAGACTGTATTGTAAGATCTTCAGCTAGGTGCGAAGATCAACCCTGCAGTTGGGTGCGCAGGGAGGGATGAGAGAAGAGAGAGAGAGAGATATGAAAGCTGAGAGCATAGATAGAACTATATGTTTTCATATAATATATCAAGAAACACAGTTATGTGGACATAGCCCTAGGGAGAGGGTGAGCCACATATATCTTGCTATGTGTGATTGATGTTGTGTTATTTTCAATCTTTTATACTGTTATTGCATTGTTGTGTAAGATCCAAGATATAACTTGTGAAGTAGGCTTAAGTGAGATAAATAATAACTAGCTTTGTGTGTGTTGTTTTCCTAGATCCACTTTGCATTTCCTCTGGTGGTAGACACCTGTGTCCTGCAACCCCCTATTGCTACTTTGGGTGAGACTGCATCTACTTCGCAGGTGTTGCCAAAAGGGCTAGTAGTTAGGGCTTGTTGGTGCACTGCTAGAGTTGAACCTTGGGTCTGCCCCTATGCTACTATATCCTCCTCTAACACAGGGGTTAATCACGAGGTCACATCCGGGAAAGTAGGGATATTACCTATCTCTGCTTGTTTTGGTGTTTGTGGTACTACTTCGATTTCTATGTATACGAGGGTTTAGTTGGTTAATGCCTTCGAAGCTTCGAGATTTTTTACCTTACCATTACATGTGGTTGGACCTATGAATTTTCACTTGGTCATTGATTGTTAGTGGATATCCTTAGTGACATTTCCTAGGGAGATATAGAGGTGACTGTAGGTGGGATGTACTTGTAGTGCCTGGGTGTTATCACTGAAATTGCGTCTGCAACATTGCACACAAATGGTTACAGAACAATGCCAAACAACTATTAGTTCACCTGCAGCACCAAAATGCATTTCCAAGAAGCAAAAACTATACAATTGGAAAAAAATTGGCATTCGCTAACTCACTAAAGGAAGCACGTGCACAGTGCGCGAGCAAAAGAATCCCTTAGAGTGCACAATGCACAATATGCGCGACTGTGTATAAGAAAATCTTAGCACTCCTATGAATGATGCATTTATGGTTCTTGTCAGCCCCTCAACCACTTATGGACCAAATCCAAACTTGCTTTGACCCTCAGATCTGAGATGAATCCGAATGGGGGGCTGGTCAAGAACCAAAGGGTGCCCTAAAGGGCCCCTTGTTCACACTAATAACCAATTGAATATTCCCTTGAAGACATGCTATAAATGGAGGCCATGGGTGCACCAAGAAATTAAGATTTTCATAGTATTGTTATGTTACCTCAATCCTCCCTTGAGAATCCTCTTTTCTACTTGGAGCATTCTAGCAACATTACAATAGGCCATTCCACTCACCTCTTGAGGGAATAGGCATTGATTTCTTCATCATTTGCTTTCTTTTTTACCATTGTAAGAAGATCTCTCCATTAGGGAACTCAAGAGACCTCCCAAGGAGAAAGAGGGAAATCATAATTCCTCATTTCTCTACAGTTTTTTTCCAACTAATATATTTATCCATTGGTGGCATAATCTTGGTCATTGGTTTATTGTTTTTGGTTTTAAAAGTTTCTTATGCATTCTAGTTTTATTTCCTTAGTTTTTTTAGTTTGTTTAGTTTTTTATTTCATGTGCTTGGTTTGTTTAATTCATGCAGTAACCTTTGTCTTGTTCATCAAGCCCAACTAGGCATGCAAGTGCCCTTGTTTTGCTTACCCAAGTGACAAAATAGACACAACACATTAGTGACCATACTGGGGATAGGTATCAATTTCCACCCTATTTGGGCTTTGAAAGCACTTATTTTTTATCCCTTTGTCTTGGAGGTACCAAAAACTACCTAGCATTACCTGTCAAGAGACAATTTTTGAGCTGGAAGAGGATAATTTCACTCAAAATTCCCCCCCTGAAGCATTTCAGAATGTGCACGGGTATTTTAGCCCACAGACGCGCACTCAACACATTGTGTGCCCAAAGGGCTTCTGTTCTCTGCACACTATGCACCCAAAAGGCCTATGATCTCTATGCATTATGTGCACTGTGCACCCATTACACCTCTATCTAAACTGTAACCCGCGCACATTTCCAGAGTTTCAAAATTGTAAGAGGTTTTTTGATGATTTGAAGGCCCCTAGCCTTCAAAATCTTCCTTTCATGAAATTTGTAAATGCACTCCACTTAGACTCCTTTCCCATATGAAAGGTTAGCTAAACATAGGCACTTAGGGGGTAAAAAGAACCATATTTTATCCTCTTTTTTCTTGGTTGCCACATGGATGACTTGTTTAGGTTGTAAAAGTTAAGTTGAGATTATTTTCTATCACATATAAAAACACTTACATTGGGACCATAAATCAAATTTGATCATTGAGTATGCTCTTATCTCGCACCATAGAGTGATCTTGAGAATCATAAAGGTGGTTAAGGAGACATTTCATCTCCCTTTACAAAAATATTTAGAAGAGGACAAAGCCCCCCTAGGTCTCCTCTTAGTTTCTTTTTGAAATCATCTTAAATTTATAAGGGCCCATACATGCCCACATGTTGCAAACTTAGGATATTTTCTTGAAATTGCTTTCTTAGTTTACATCACTAGGAGAGTTTAAAGATCAATGTAACGGGCCCATACATGCCCACATGCTAGCAATCTAGGATAGTTTTTCAAGATTTAATAGAGTAAACAACATTAGGGAGTTTAAAGGATTGGTAAGGAAACATATGTCCACATGCTAGTTCTTTAGGGATTTTAAAATTCCATAAGTTTATACCAATGACACTTAGTAAGATAGGTAACAAAGATTTTTAAGGACCACATGAAGTCCACATGTTGCAAATTCACACCTAATGTATTAAAATTTGGCACATTTTATCACTTGATCACACACAAAGTCACTCCCCACTCACATAATTTCAATCTTGAATTGTGGAGGTTGAACTAGGTTTTCTCCAAAGCAATTCCGAAACGTTCCACTATTTCTTGAAGAAGTTATCCACACCCACTTAATTCAAACAATATTGGTTCACACCCCAATATCTCATCCCACCACATCTAAAACAATTTCTAAAAAACTCACTAAGTTTTCCTCCACAGGAGGTGCCAAAAGAAATATTTTAGTCTAGGCAAGATCTCGGGGGTAGTCATCCAAATAACACACCTATATTTGGTTCTCACATTTTCAAACATTAGAAGTTGACAAATAGGGAACTTTAAAATCCTCCAAGTCAAGTTTTTCTACACCATAAGGCAGGGAGATACCCATGAATGGTCGAACGCCAAGGTCCAGTTGTTCTGTGAGTCCCCGCTTGAGTCACCCAACTCTTGGAAGGGATCTAGCCTGTGACCCATTTTTGAGGCCGAAAATCTAAATGTCGCACTTTGACTGAGGTACCTAGTGACCAAATTTAGGACATTTACCTAGGTGGAAATTGTGGGCTGCAATTGCACCTTGATCGGATTTTGTGTGGCTATTGGGAAATATCGCCAACTCTTTCGCGATATGCACCATCTACCCCTCATTATAACTGATTATTTCATCCTTCACTAGTTCCTATTTTGATGGCTTCAGACCCCAGTGTTGAGCGCTCTTGGAATATCCAATGTTATTTGAGAGGAAGGATGATACATCTTTTTAGGACATGAGCATTTTTTTTCTTTGTTCTCCCACGTGGAAAGAATCCACCTACCCACATGTATGTTTATTTTCAGTTGTTTTATGTATGATGCTCATTTGATTACATGAAATTGTGAGATATATTATGAAGGTCCAAATTATACAAGCCTCTTATTCATTTATTTCTTTCATCACCATTTACACAAATTCAATTTGCTATTCAGACATCATATGGGACCCACATAATCCCTGTCATTCCAGACGCTTACATAATGTCCTTCCTAGTCTAGGAGGAGTTCCTAGTCTTGCCAACTCACTGGCTCAACCATCTCACACCCCTGTGAGTGCCACTATTTTGGGATCATCTTTTCTTGGTTCCAATTTAATTGGGTCCAATTCCCAAGGCCATCCATCCACTAGCTCTCCTTCACAAGGAGGAGGGGGGGAAAATTCTTCTCAAGGGAGAAGTACAACCCCACCAAATCCCCCTCAAGGGTCAGGTCCACTACCTTCTCACACCATGGCTGGAACTAATCCTCCATCACCACCCCCCATGCCATATTTGGCATCTCTCAACATTCCTGATTTGATTAAACTCATGAATGATCCTATATTACATGACCCCATATGGCCTAATATGACTACCAAACTACCTTCAGATATTTCAAAATTTGAAGGAAAATCGGGGGAAGATCCTGCCAACCATGTCATGACCTTCCACTTATGGTGCTCTTAAAAAAACATCATGGATGAATCCATATGCTTAAGGTTATTTCAGTGAACACTCACTGGTCCATCAAAAAATTGTATGTGGACGAAAAATTAGGGTCCCACGTGACTTTTGAATCCTTGGCCAAAGCCTTTTTGGCCTTTTTCCAACTACCAATTTGTCATGACATTGGTTTAGAACTTCTCTCCGAGTGAAAATAAACCTCAACTGTGCATATTTACTACCACATTCATAAATGGCATCGATGACGTAGTTTATGTAAAGAAGAAACCACCAAAGAACAACGTCTCAATTGGTTTCTAAAATCACTCATCTCTATACTTTCCAAATATGTGGCATCCACCTTCCCCCAATCCAAAGAGGAGGCCATCAACAAGGCTCAACAATTCAACCTCATTTATGCTTAATTGGGTTACTTATACACAATAATACTTGATGCATCGAGACCCGTACCATTTGGCTGGGACAAACCTGGGATGTCTCACGCGGTGGATGATTTGATTGGTACCACGACACACCACAACCCGTACATCCAACCACCACCTATGTACGTTAAACCCCAATATCCATCAATATATGGAGGGTCATATTATTACCCTCCTCCCCTTTACCAACCATATTTTGTTTCTCCCCCTCCACCCATGAGTGGACCCTCGCCGACACCCTTCATGTTCCCAGTTTCTCAACCAAGTTCAGGTTCCCCCTCTACCTCAACATATAACATGGGAACTAGTTAAATCACTTCACCTTCCTATGCGCCCTATAGATCGTTGCCACAAAACAATCTGTATTTTCCATTTCTTGGTCCTCCACAGCCAATTTCCCCTCCACATGGACAACCACACACCAATTTTAACTTTGTTCAGACCTCTCCCATTCAACAACTTCATACTTTTGAACAATTGAATATGGAAAATATGGTCCATCAGTCAAATAATTCCAAGAATAAAAGAACAAACTGAAACAATAATAAACCAGGACCAGAGGGAAATAACCCCCAAGAAAACCAACCTGTTGAAGGAAACTAGAATCAAGGTAACTAGAACCCCTAAGGGGACAATAACAACAAACTCCAAGGGAGGAACAACAACAATAACTTCCAAACGAACTTCCCTCATGCTCTTTGCGGTGATCATGGAAATTGTACTCACCATTGCCCCCAAATTGTTGACTTCAAACAGATGAAATAATTCATGAATGTGCCACGTCCTGTGGCGCAGCCTCGTCCTTGACAGGCCCCACAATCATATTTGCAACAAACACCCCTGACCATGTTGCAAAACCCTATTCCACACCAAGGTGTGATGAATACCCAAGAGGAGGTACATCCTGTCCTACCACAAATGGGATAATATCAAAACCCAGGGCCCATCCACCTTGGAAATCTGGCAGATCGCAATATCCTCCTCAGTAGTGAAGAAGAAATTCTTCTGCAAACACACTGTCATCAATACAGTGAACCCCCTGAATCTAATCCCACCACTTCGGAATAATCTCCACTACAACTGAAAATCCCTTATTGATTCCACGCCCTAACACTGAACCTAGCATTCGTATCCCTCACATTTCGTTATGACAGAATGTCAAAAACCCTCAGGCTAGGGAAACACACAATTATAGTCTGGTTGATGATTTGGCATAGTCTCCTGCATCCATGTATGTATTGGAGGTCCTCCAAACCTGTCCAACTCACTGGAAATCCCTAATTTTTTCCTTGGGGGAAGTCGAACCAGCTGATACTAGACTCATCACATTTGATATAGATAGCAGAGAACCCAATCTCCCCACTATGGTATCTTTCCAGATAATAGTTAATATTCAAAACATCATGGTTCATCGGTATATCAATGATGAAGGTGCATCCACATGCATCATGTCCAAAACTATATGGAAAAAACTTGGCTCCCCTGAGCTAGTACCATCCGCCATCACTCTAAGAGCTTATGATTGTCGAACATCCTCCCCTAGAGGTATCTTTCAAAATGTCCTCGTCGAACTCAGAGGCAAAACCATCCTCATCGACATTGAGGTTATCGATGCCCAGCTTGATTACAATATATTTTTTGGATGTAGCTATATGTACGCTATGAAGGAAATGGCCTCTTCTGTGTTTCGAATGATGTTGTTCCCCCACAACGAGAAAATAATCACCATCGACCAAATTTCACATTACGAGCCTAACCACTCTGTCAACATTGATAACATCCTGCCTCTTGTCCGCACTAGTTCTGATGATTATTCACTCATTGACATGGGCCTCAGAGTTTTCAAATACCCATCCTTGTTGGGGGCATACCATGTATCACCACCTCTCATACACCCTTCAGCCCAAGTGTGTGTTGTATCTTCTAATGGACCTGACACCAGAGACACAATTCCTCCCACTAAGGCCTCTCCATACCTCAAAGTCCCACCAACTAAAGACATTCTACCTCAGGGATTACCTGAGAACCCTACTACACCACTTATCCCAGATTTCCCCCTCCCCCAGGGGAAAATCCCGGTTTGGGAGACAATCCCCCACTCCATCACCCAAATTCCCTTATTCTAGCCCCCACCAGGAATACAATCATTCTAGGTATCTACGATGCTTACCCTTCCCAACATGGTGCTCACCATCCTTGTATGGTATCTACACCCACACACAATGGTTCCTCAACTATCCCTCCCTCATTAGTTAGAGGGAGTCTCGATGCATATTACAGTACTAATTCCAGCCATTCCACCCTTACCCCCAATCTCCAGTACCATTGCTACTACTGGGGGTAGATGAAAGAAGAAATAGCCCACCACTCCACGTCCTCCCTGAGTTCAACCTCTTTGCGCACTCTGCAAAAGAGAGGGACACGCCACTAATATATTCCCCTCTCTTCCTGAATTACGCAATTTGATTCAACTCCCTCGAGTAACAACATCGCTCACCACTTCACCAAGCACATCTCATACTACCACAACATCCCCCACTACATGCAGTAAAGGGATGCGAACCAAATTCACTTGTGCCATCTGTTCAAAGTATGGCCCCCACACTCATAATTTCCCATATCTACCTCAGTTCTTCCATACACTAATGAAAGTACGCCAAACCTTTCAGCATGAGCCCTCTCCACCACCACTTTTAGTTACCCATGTCACTGACATTCATTATGTCTCTAACTTAGTCCCCAAACAGATTAGATTCCCTTTCTCTCTTTGTGACTCACTTGCTCATTTCGCATACCAGTGTCCTTTGATCATTGAATACAGACATCATCAAGTAACCCTTATTCAAAATCATTTTTCCACCTCACCTCATGTGATGCAAGTGAATCCCCCTATCCCTTCTCTAGATACTATTAACATCACCTCCTCTGAACCTAAGTAACTTCCCACCCCTTCATGGTTCATGGATAGACTGTCTGAGGATATTCCCTCAAATACTCCCAATTCTCTAGTTCATTTCCCACAACAAATATTACCATCTACCATAGTTTACCCCCCACAGTGTTTGCACATTTGGTTTATGTCAAGCGAGCCATCACAACATGGTTGCGATATCCCCTCTATGTCTTCAGGAGCCCAGAGTCTATGTTTCCCGATCTGTGTTCAGCCATGGGATCAGGATCTCGCCGTCTACATAGTGAAATTCCCTGGGTCACCATATTCCCTCTACCCCAGGGGTGAATTTTTCTCACATCACGTCCAGGTATGCATGCTCATGTTCCAAATTATCAAATAATTGTTATATGTTCTTTATATTCAGATATTGTTCACGTCGGGTATTTGGTTTTAATGTGTGCAACTACTTAGTCATTACCAACCAGTGCAACACCTTCAAGTATATGATCGACACTGGAATGTAATCACTCCATATGAATATCAATTGCATCTCCCAGTCACACCCTCTGACATTCACCTTTAGGGTCTCTACATATGGCTCTATAGTAATGTCACCTTTGCTACATTTTGGTACTGTCACCCGGTAGCACTCTCCCCCACATGTGTTTTCCCATTCATATTTCCCCTTGGCACTTTGACACTCATGTTTCTTTCACCCCCTAGGGATGGGAGTCCCAATAGTCTTATGCATTTTCGAAAATAAGCCACATACTCCTTCTCATCATTTTGCTATATTTCCCAATGGACTCCCAAGTTATCTCATCTTGGTTCTATTTTGACTGCACCTCCGCAGTATCATTAACCCTCCATTTCATCCACACTTAGTTTTCCCATCCTCAGATTTCCCTCCATTCATTTACCTCGTATAGAAACCCACCCATGGGGCCCCCAGCCTCCACCATTTCTCCATGCAAATTGCACCCTCACAAGCCAAGCCATCTCGCACTAGGGCACTCATTTTCGTATCTGTACACTCATCCCAAATTATTCTTTATTTATTTGGAAATTGTAAAAAGCCTTTATTTCCAACATTTACTTAGATTTTTGTTGTTACCCTTGATGAAGTTATTTTTCTGGAAATGCAACCCATTTCACCCTTGGTTAGGGAATCCACTATCCTTTACTCATTCTAACATCATTATTTTGAGGGGTCCTAAATCCCTTTAACTCAACAGCAGGAACCAAACCCACCACCAAGGCCCAATTAGACTCTGCAGTGTTTAATAGTGGAATGGTTCTCCAGATCTTGCGATTCACCCAAATAATCGATGAGCTTTATGTTTTCTAGTGAAATTTTCTCCTTCAGTTCAAACGTTCTCATTTCATATTTTCTCTTATAGGTGGGACCGATATAAGATAAGAGCTGGTATAAACCAAATTGGTAACAAGGTGGGAAAACTTAACTACTGGAGAAGGATGAGCTTGGGATAACCCTTTCACTCTAGCATGCAGACAATGATTCTCTACCACATGCCTAGTAATAATACATTAACCTACTGGTGTTCAAATTATTGACTGAGACACAATATATCAGAAGAAAACATGCATGTGATAAATGATGGCAAGAAAATTAGTTTCCTCAACTGTATTCGTCAATCACATATTAACACAACAATTTAATTTCATCATTAAAGATAAGAACTATAAAACATTGAATTAGATAACTTATCAACAGATTTAGAAGCTCTTACTCATTACAACATACAATCATGAGATGAAATCTGAAACAATTCTTGTCCACATCCAATCATACACACTTTTGATGAAAACACAAACTTGTCTCTGGTCCTAAACATGACTTCTCAATTAATGTAGCTTTGAAATAGTTCTTTACAAATCCAAAAATGAGGGTCTTTGCAACAACCATCGAGCCTTTGACTAATAGGTCAATCCTCCTATTTATAGCATACTATTAACTAAAAATAACTATTAAAGTGTAGCTAGGTAAAACAAAACTCGCCACATGGAGCTTCCTTATATCAGTCTTCAAAGAGTCATCAAATGATCTCATTTTAGTGGATGACTCTTCTTGTACTCTGATGACTTAATGAAGATATACTTGCATGTGTTATCATACAAGAATCTATGTTGTTCCATTGAGGCCAAAAGAATCTCTCTTATCTCTACTGCCTGTGCTCGATACTTGACTATTTTGGCACTTAACTGCTACAACATGGCTCAAGATTTGATCGGGTTCTCCATGAACTGTAGCACCTATCTCAGTGCCATGTCTTCCACCTTTTCTATTTCCTCAGCCCATGATGAGTCTTGTTTGGTGTACGATTTAACTATGTCGTGCATGTCAACAAAGTCATCAGCTGTGCCAAATTGAACTATGTCATGCATCAACCATGCATCAACCTGTAATCAACCTGTACCATAAACAATTGCATCAACCATGCACCAACCTGTAATCAACCTGTACCATAAAGAAGTGCATTAACCATGCATCAACCTGTAATCAACCTATACCATAACCAAGTGCATCCAACCATGTACCGAGTATGTTCCAATCATGTGTCAACTACTCATAAACTATGAATCATCAATATTTACCAACATTATCAACTATACACTTCATGTATGTGTCAACTCATCAACTACTTGTCTCAACCATGTACTCAACATGTGCCACAACCAAAAGCCCTCAACAATTTTATCATCCAAATATGATTTGTAGCTCTGTAATAGACCTGGTGTATATGATCACATTCCTGCAAACCTTCCTTAACTTTAAAAACAAGATACTAGCATTGTCATCAAGCTTTTCTTTAGTCTCACATGCCTAGTTTTGGATTAGTCAACAACCCTAACTTGAGGTAATCATAACTTTGAAACTATAATGTATAAATCTCTAAAACTGATCTACAATGTTCTTCAGTGTGTTTTATGTAATTCCTCCAAGTGGCACTACTTGGAACCTCTCAAAAAAGGATTTATAGCAAAAATGACAAACCCTTTTGAATTATGGCTTATTCTAGAGAGCGACATTGTAGAGCGTGCCCCACAATTTTTTTTTGATGAAATGATATGAAAATGTTACAAAGCATACTAAAGACTGTAAAATAACCAACACATTTGGTCTCACTGAATTTTGATTTGTTATGAATAATTTATGATGTTTTTACCCGAAACACCTGATATTGACTAGTTTCAGGACTGGCCACAAACCCTATTTTCCACAGAGTGTAACTCCCAAAATACAACGAACCACATGCTTAATTTTTAACAAAAGATACTTGGATATGTTTTCTCACTTTCATAGCAATTTTAGGATCTGAATCATTATAGAAAATAAGTTATAGCAAAAATGTTGAGATGACCTGAAAATAACATACCTTAGAAAGCACCATCAAAAGAATTTATCCTTCCTTGCATTTCGGCATTCTTTTCTTCACCTTCCTCAGAATTTAGGATTAGATATCATTTGTAAACCTCAAAAACTTATATATATTCAATATGCTCAAGTGTGATTCAAATGAGAGAGCCTTGTCTCTTATTTATACTCTCCAAACAACTTCCTTAAAAACATCTTCTAGGTCACTTGGCCCCACTTTCCTTATTTTAGGGTTGGGTCCACTTCTAATTTCTCCATTAAAATTATTATTGAAATAATTTATTTTGTATTC
>JZKD02S2158491.1:240116-277439 GCA_000966675.3 Picea glauca
TCTTATCAACCATGAAAAAACAATAATGAGTCATATTTACATCAAACACTATTGGTTCCATTACCCAAACCTTTGTGCTATGGGTCTTTCTTCAGGGGTTGACATCAATGACAACAAACCTTAATCAACACTATAAAAGAAGGGGTAGGGGTCCCATTTGGAAAGAGGAAAATCATAGCAAAGAAACTATACCTGATTTAGTATTCCCCTTGCCCCAACCTTTTGCAAATATTGTGTGAAGAGAAGAATATATAGAAGAAGTTGGAGCATAGTTGAAGAGGATCCTAGGACCAGATTCGAGGAGCAATGGTTGATCTCACTATTGTAAGGTTACTCTGGTGAGATTAATAAAAGAAGTACTTTTCCAATTTCGCCAAATGAGATTGTCAATATTTAAATTTGATTATATTTTGATAGAATCTCTAACCCATTAGTTTATAGGTTATGTGCATGTGGAGTTCTTTGTTTGTATTTTATGAATGCAGGTCAACATTGGGAGGAGAGTTGCAGTCAAGGAGCGGCCAAGCATTAAAGGGATCGACATAAAAAATGAAAACTAAGGTACAATAACTGGATCTCTTTAACCTTGTATTTGCATATGAATAATTTGATTTATGATTGGGATGTTGGTAAAAAGTAGGAGACTTTAGGTAATTTCTACATGCATGATAAAACCCTTAATGTTAGTCCGTAGGAGGGATTTCCCACCCACAATAGAATTGGCAACCATACTGGGGATCTCTAGGGTTTTGGGGGGTACTTGTTGGGTATTTTTAATTGGTTTTACTACCTTTTTTCTGAGTTTCTGCAAAAGTCTAAGCTAGTAGGGATTCCGGTCTTCCATACCAGTACTTACTTCTTCCTTAGCCTAACTGGTTTTTCCTTTTTCGGGAAACCACAGAGTCATACACGGCCCGCAAAAGGTATGACCACGTATACACTCACCCTGACTTCATACAACCCACATATATACACTTGTTGCTGAAAGATCAGTCGTGTGTCTTAGTCCATAATATTTTTTGTTTTGTTTTAAAAGAGGCAGTCATCCTCTCCACTGTCAGAAGCGATCCTTCTCAGGGATTTTCTGGATCTAGTTCCAGTTTCTTTGATTGCAGTCTATAGCCTATGTATAACCTCATATTAGCTTTGTTTTCTCAGATTTCCTTGCATATTTCTCTGTTAGAGTGATTTTATGTACCATTTAGGGGTTATGGTTCTCAATACCAGTACTCCTTGCCTGAGCTTATCTGTTTGTCTTGCATATTTTGAGGAGAAATAGGGGCACACACATCCAATAGTAGTCTTACATGTGTGCATATGTGTTCTGTCTTTGGGCATCCTGCATGCATACGCTGGCTGTTGAAGTGACAGTCGCATGTCTGTCTGGGAAATTTTGAGAAGGCAGTCATCCTCTTCCCTGTCAAGTTTTTTTTCTTCACAGGTTTTTTGTGTGTCTTTTTGGTCTCTATCATAGTAGTTTTCAGTCTAGGTTGTGTGCCAGTATAGCTTGCTTTTTCATTTGAAAGTTTTCTTCCTTTGCTAGGTTTTTTTTTTATGAGATAATGAGTCAGTCTGATTTTCCTTTTTGGTTGTCAGTAACTCCCCACAGTCTGTGGTTGGACAGAATTCATTTTTGGCCTTGTCTTGTTCTTATTTTTTCACCTTTTTGCTTCATAAAAGAAGAAGACATACAGTTTTAAATTTTCATGTATTTGAAGCATAATAAAAAAAAAAAAAAAAAAAAAATTTACCTTCTTGGTTTAGTTAAAGAGTTGGTTGTTTGCATTAATCAATAGGAAAAATATTATTTTCATAAGTTCTTGGCTGATTGACTTAGGAAAATAAGTAGCTCGTAGTTGAGTGAAAGATTGTTTTGATTTTTTCAGTTAAAATTTCTTAGAAAGAAAAAGTTTGCAAAGTTGGTTTAAATTTTTTTAAAAAGAGAAAATCTAAATTTGTCAAGAAGAAGTTATTTTGTTTCTAGCTTGCTATTTATCTTTTCTTTTGTCTCTCAAAACATCACTAGTTTCACTTTCATAACCTTTGACTTAAACATAAGAGTCTGTGCTAGGGAGTGTCAAAAGTCTAGTATCGTAAAAGTTATCCCGAACTCCCCTCTAACATAGGGGATAAACACGAGGTCGCGTAAGGAAAGGTAGTGGAGATAACCCCTCCAAAGCCAGACCAAACGTAGTGGGGAACGCATATAGAGGGCTTGTCTTGGGATTCCGTTGATTGCATTTTCCATAGAGCTTCGTGGGTCTCGAATCTGTTTGAGGTCCTTAGTAGTCTTCCGAAACACTTGCTTGCGATACCCTTGATAGGTTTCAGGCTTGATACCCTGCTCATTGCGGTCCACCCGACTGTTGATTGTATCTGCCTGGTGACTGTTTGCGTGCTGGCAACCTAGTTGCCTATCTTTCTAGTAACTTACATAGGTGACTACGGGGGTATACCACAGTACCTAGGATAGACATTGGGCCATTCTTTACAGACTATACCCATAGGGTGCTTCCATATTCAAGTTGCACTTGCACCAGTAAATTTCTCTAGTATTGGTTGTTGTAACTGTTCTTCCAACTAGTTAGTGACTGCTTGTTTTATCTCATAGGTACTTTTTTAGTGCGTGCTGGTTTTCAAATGATTATAGATTTCCTTAGTGTGTCTTTGATATTCTAACATAGTGGAGGATCAGGAGTTCTGTCGGTCACAAAGGCTTCAGGGCCTGTTTCCATTTGACCTTGACCCCCCCGCCACTGCTAAGGCAAAAATTAGACCAGCAAGGGTCTTTTGAGACAACCAGGTTACAAGAAACTATGCCTAACACATCTGCGAGAGAATAAATTTTGATTCTAGAGGAACCAATCATTTCTGAACTCGGAGCAGAGACTCTTGGTCCTTATAACCCTGCCATCACTAATCTATTAGCACCCATCGTCGTACAATTTCTACCTTATGAGCATTTGATATTGTCACCAGCAACAATGGAAGCAAACACTACCACTTCTTCAAGGAATACTGATATTTCCTTCACAACTGTCACTACTGGGGGTGTTCCACCTCATAACTAACCATCGTCAGTCTGGGCCACCATGGTCTCGACTGCTTATACCTCAGGAAATGATCTGATTCTGTCTATGGCAGTGATCACTGCTTCATTTAATCAGAACATGACATGCTCTCCTTTCTCATACGGGATGCCTAGCTTCGGTACGAGTACTATACTTTCCTCCTCCACTCTATAGACTTTAGGTCTGGGGGTAGGGAGTTCCAACACTCCTCTGTAAGGATCTATTGGGGGTACTTCCGCTCCCTTTATCGCTTTCCCTTACAGCGGAGGTCATATACCCCCTTCATCCCCCTCGCTTAGTGGTGTTCCTCAATACTCCGCTGGGCCTAACATAAAATTGTTTGAAGCAGGTAGTCAAGCACTCCATCCTTATAATATGCTGGTTGGTTTGACACCTTTCTTTTTGTTCGACACGTTTAGTAACAATGATTTCTCATCAGTTGTCGTTTCGGCTGGGGGCAACCCCAGTTATGGACAACCACATCTTGTACAGGGTATTATTCTTGCACAGGGGGCACACTTAAGAATTCCTTCCTCACAAGGATATTGGAATCCATGGTAGGGACAAGTCTCCTTTCCAGGGATGTCAATCAGGGGAAACCCTTTCCATAACCAGTGGAACCCTGAGCAAGGCCCAATGCCTATACCCGTCGGATCGGTAGGGGGCAACCCCTTCCAAAATCCTTTGAATGTGACGCAAGCTCAACCCTTTATGTCTTATTACAAGAACCAATAGATGATGTCTCAACAAGTGCCCAATCCGTATGCTGGTAACGGTCACAGTTATTACCAGAGCCCTGGCTAACAACCTAACTTTTCCTGGAAACCTGGTGCCAATCAAATCCCAGGCACCTTTTTCCCTGGCTACAATACACAACCCAAACTACTGTTTTTGGCAACCTTGCACTTTCCAGATTTTAAAAGGCTCTTAAATGACCCCATCTGTCATGATACGAGTTGGCCTCCCATAGCCACCAAGTTGCCTTTGGACATTAAAAAGTTTGAGTCCAATCCTAACGAAGATCTTGGTGATCACATGACTACCTTCCACTTATGGTGCTCGTCCAACTCGTTAAGAGACGACTCTGTTCAATTGCGATTGTTTCAATGCACTCTCATCGTGAGTGTTGCGAAATGGTACATCGAGCTCAATTGCTCACAATACTCTTCCTTTGGCTAATTGGCAATGCCTTTCCTGAACCATTTCCAATTACCTGTGAGATACAACGCTGGCACCGAATTGCTGGCCAATTTCGAATAGACAAAAGAGGACCATATCACAGATTATATTTGAGAATGGAGATGATGGAAGAGTTTTATCAAAGTGCTAGTCCCACCAAAATTCATGCTACATTGGTTCCTTAAGTCTTTGGTACCCCAGTTATCTAAATAGGTTGCAACATTCGAAGTGTTTTCCAAGGAAGATGTGATAATGAGAGCGCAACAACTAGAGCTAATTTACTCTCAATCTAGTTTACTCTATGATATTTTTCCAGATGCACCGAGGTCAATACTTGACAAAACCAAGCAAAGGTCTGGACCACATGCTGATGGCATTATTGGTTCAAGAACAAACCAAGCTCGTTGATCCATTGTCAAATCAATTGCAACAATTGTCGATACAACAGACAGCGGCCAACCAAACCAATGGTTCAGCTGCTCTCCCTACCCAAAAGTCGGATGTACACAGTGTGCAAATGACAAACCCAAAGGCCACCCAACAGCCTGATGAAAAGAAGAAATAATGAAAAAAGGGTAAGGGGGATAAGAAACCCATTGATAATGCTGGCAGGGGCAACACTGAAAAGAAGAAGTCAAAGTATCCTTGTAATATTTGCAAGGAAGACCACCCGACCCATCAGTGCCCTCGGCTTGCGGATGCCCAAAATTTATTGGCACATCAACAACCTGTCGTTTTAATGAACCCATTCCCACATGGGAAAAATCTATAATATACTAGATATAAAATGTATGCAGAATGGAAATAAAATGCTACTAATGGCAGAATAACAACATAACCAGAACATTCACCACAATAACACTGAAATGATATAGGAATAACAACATAAATAGCACTTTGAATTTGAAAGCAATGTTCACGGGCCTTTTCGAGGGGGAAACCTCCAATTGAGTAGAGCTCTATTACAATAATATCCAAGCTAGGGTTCTCATACCCTCAACTCCTATTTATACTAAAAAGAAGAATCTAGAGGAAGATCCTTCTAGAAGCAGAAGCCTCTATTAGTTCTTCTTACATCCGCCTTATTTTATTTTATTGAAAGGCCTTATTAATATTGACCTTTATTACTTCCAAATATATTGTTCTACCTATGTGTGGGTTAGGATCCTAACATGTCTTCCCCCTTAAAAACAACCTTGTCCTCAAGGCTTGAGATGAGGAGATTGTTGCAGAATGGTAGTTGGTTCCCAAGTGGCGTCTGCTGGAGTTTTATCTTTCCACTGGACTAGAACTTCCTTGATGGTTCTTTGACGTATTCGATGCTCACACTGGTCGAAAACTACTTCTGGTTGTAGGCAAATGGATCCTTCTTCAGCTAACTCTGGAAGGTTGGTTTGAATTTGTCACTTAGCTCCAATCACCTTCTTTAAGCATGAAACATGAAAAACGGGATGTAGCATCGAATGGCTGGGCAAAGCTAACTGATAGACAACTTGTCCCACATGCTTGAGCACGATATAAGGACCATAAAATTCAGGTGCTATCTTCTGACATTGCTTGGCCTTGAGGGAATTTTTCTTGTAAGGTTGCAGTCGAAGAAACACCTGATCCCCTTTTGCAAATTGACGTTCAGAGTGACCTTGATCTGCTTGTTGCTTCATGTGATTCTGTGCCATGACCAAATTCTCTTTGAGGGTACAAAGAATAGTCTCTCGAGCTGTAAGTGTTAGGTCAACCACCTAGACCTTCGAGGCACTCGGTAAGTATGAGAGAAATGAAGGTGACTTCTGTCCATATACCGCTTCAAAAGGAGTCATGCATGTAACTATATGGTATGAAGTGTTGTACCACCATTCAGCTAGGGGTAACCATTGAGCCCACTGATTTTTATTTTTTGAGGAAAAACACCTCAAATATGTTTCCAAACACTTGTTGACAACTTCCGTTTGGCCATCAGTCTAGGGATGATAAGCTGTGTTGAGATGCAATTTTGTGCCTTGTATCTTGAACAGTTCTTGCCAAAAATTGCTTGTGAAAGTTGGGTCGTGATCAGAAAAAATAGAGTGCGGCATGACATGAAGCTTGAAGATCTGATCCATGAATATTTGAGCCACTGTGGATGTTGTAAACGGGTGTTGAAGGGCATAGAAATGAGCATACTTGGAAAGGCGATCAACAACCACCATGATGACGGATTTATTTCCCGATTTGGGTAAGCCGGTAATAAAATCCATAGAGATATCCTTTCAAATAACAGGTGGAATCAGGAGTGATTGTAGTGTGCCTGACGATTTGACTATTTCTCCCTTATTGTGTTTACACACGTCACATTCATCTACAAAATTTTGAATGTCATGTTTCATGCCATCCCAAAAAAAGGAACGTTTGACCTTGTCATAGGTTTTGATGAACCCAGAGTGCCCTGCTGTGGGTGTAGCATGAAGCTCAGAAAGTACCGTGGATTTAAGATTTGATTGTTTACTTAAATACAAAAGACCTTTGTATCGAAGTTCTTCATGGAGCCAACAGTACCCTGGGGAAGTTGGAGCATTGGACTGCAATTGTTGGATCAACTGCAAACTTTTGGGATCTTGTAGCCATTCCTAGCGAATGGCTTGGAGCCAATCTGGTACAATGAATGAAAGAGAAAAAAGGGATCCTTCATCTTCATATTTTCAGGAAAGTGCATCAGCAACCACATTGTCTTTTCCTTTCTTATAAATGATCTCATAATCATATCCAAAGAGTTTAGTCACCCAATTTTTTTGTTCTGGGGAGGAGATGCGTTGTTCCAAAAAATACACGCAAGCTCTTAAGAGTCTTTGGGTGAGGCTAGTCTTGCATAGATTCAATATTTTTAGGATCCACTCTGGTACCATCTTTGCCAACTATATGACCCAAGTATTTTACTTCTGAGGTGCCAAAAGCACATTTAGACTATTTTAGGAAAAGTTGGTGCTGAGAGAGTAGATGGAGAACTTGATCCACATGAGCAAGATGGTATGTCCAGGTTTTGTTATAGATGAGGATATAATCAAAGAAAACTAAAACAAAATGGCAGAGAAAAGGAGGGAAGACATGATTCATGAGGATTTGGAAGGTGGAGGGGGCATTATACAAGCCAAAGGGCATGACCAAAAACTCATAGTGGCCCTCATGAGTTCTAAAGGCAGTCTTGGGGATATCTGCCTCTTTCATACGTATCTGGTGGTAGCCTAAATGAAGATCCAGTTTAGTGAAGAATTGGGTGCCACTCAATTCATCCAGGAGGTCATCAATGACAGGAATGGGGAATTTGTTGAGGGCACGGAAGTCAGGACACATTCTCCAAGAACCTTATTTCTTCAAGACCATGACCACATGAGATGAATACGGGCTCATACTAGGGTAGATAATGCCTTCATTAAGGAGTTCCTGGATCATTTTCTCAATTTCATTTTTTTTGGAAAAGGGGTGACGATACAGACGGATATTGGGAGGAAGGCTTCCTGGTACAAGGGGAATGGAATGATCATGAAAACTATGGGAAGGAGGGAGGCCTTGGGGAGTGGAAAAGACCAATTGATGTTTAGAAAGGATGGCTTGGAGGTCTTGTGGTACCGAGGGTGTCTCTGTTGCTTGTATGGCATGGAGTTGGGAGATAACACCAAAATGACCCTTTTTGAGAAACTTTTCCATGCGATGGGAACTAATGATCTCAGGTGAAATGGCGGTGATGCCTTGGAACTTATATTGGTGGCCCTCCTGGTCGAATTGCATGGTTAAGTCTTTAAAATCCATGAGAATGGGACCCGAAGTCCTTAGCCGGTCTACACCTAGCACAATGTCACAACCTCCCATATCAATAGAAAACATATGGGATTTCAGGTGGTAGTCACCAATTTGGAGACACACATTTTCACAATGCTCTCCACATTTCATGGAACCACCATTCGCAATCATGATTTGGAAATTATTGATGACATGGATGTAGCAATGAGTTTCTTGGGCAATGCGGGGATGAATAAAATTATGGGTGTTTCCACTATCAACCAGAATGATGACCTTTCGATGCTTTATGTAACCGATTAGCTTGAGGGTTTGGGGAGCAGAGAAGCTAGTGAGAGCAATGAGGGAAATGACTGGTTCTACTTCGAGAGGGTCTAAGGGAGGGGTTATGTTAGTGGATTTAGGTGATTCAGACATAGAGGGAGTTTCTTCATCTTCTTCCGAAATCTCCTCGGAGATGGCCATAAAAAGATTTTGGTCTTTACACTTGTGGCCTGAGAAATATTTTTCATCAGAGTTATAACAAAGGCCTTTGAGTTGGCATTCAACCATTTTAGCTCGGGTCAATTTTTGGATCTTTAGTGGAGCTGACGGAGCAGTGGGATTTACTAGTTTAGGGCGAGGGATGAAGGAGGGTTTGTGGTTTTGAGAAGATACAACCTGTTGTGATTATTTATCTCTTTTGGTAGCCTCCACCCAACTCTTAGGCTGAGCCATGAGGACATGGGCCCGAATTTCATCCTTGAGGCCACTGATAAAACACTCTCAGAAAAAAGTCATTAGACATGCCCTCTGTTCTAAAATCCAGGCACTCAAAGGCAGCTATAAAGTCTTCCACTACTCCTAATTGTTTCAACTTTGTCAAACGGCCCAAATGGTTGGTGTCAGTGTCAAAGCATTCATAAAGCTTTGCCACAAATTGTGTCCAAGCAATATACCCTTGACGCGATTTTTTTCTCCATTGCCACCATTGCCAATGTTCTTGATCTATATGGAGAGCACCATAGCAGAGTTTGGCCAAGTCATCTGTAATGATGTATAAAGAGAAGTAATGTTCCATTTGGGTTACCCAACCAGTGGGGTCCGAGCCATCAAATTTGGTCACATCCACCCATGGAAGGCATAGGTCACGTTGAAAGTGATGGTTTTGCAAGGTATGGGAATGAGAGGAATGGTCACCTTCAGTATGTGGGGGTGAGGAAGAGGAAGGGTTATCTGTAGGGATATGCAGTTTGGTGAAGAGTGTCGAAAAGAATGATTCAAGTTGGGTGGTGAGATCTTGTTTGATTTTGCCCATTGAGAACAACATGGTTGTATTGATGGTGGCAACATTGGCGCTGAGTTGTTTCACTTCTTGTTGGGTCTCAATGAGACCATATTGCAAGGTGTTGAAGCGAGCTTCCAAGTCTTGGCTATGAGTATGGGCCATGAGGATGGGGGAACTGAAAAGTGGCAGGCAGGGTAAAAAATAATTTCTGAAAAAATGATATGGATGAATGTGAGAAGGGAAAAGAGATGAATCCAATGGAATAGGTCTGAAATAATGGTGAAAAAATTTCTAGATTTTTTTTTTTTTTTTTTACGGAGTTATACTCCGGTATGAATAATACTACAGAGAGGAAATGCCCAAATGCTTAACTAGAAAGAAATGTGTATTTACTTGGCAACCCGAACACAATTGCCTGGCAATAGATCTTGTCTATTTTAATTTGTTTATGTTTCTGTCCCCAAGGGTTAGGTATTCAAGGGTTTTCCCTGTGCTATAGATCTCTGATATACATGCGGGGTCCAACAGTATTACTTGGCCCAATATCTCAAGGCACTAACTAAGGAGGATAGACCGTACCCTTAGCTGTACTACCCGACTACCCAAGTACTAGAGAGTATCTTGTCGAGTGCTATTCTTGGTGACACTATAGCAGTTAGGAAGTCGATCGGTTTATCTAAAGAGGGCTTCAAGTAATCTAGGTTGATCCATACACAGGTGTTGTCTAATGTGCTACCACTCAAACGGGTACCAACAGGGGTTACAAGGGTGGCCAATAGATGTGTGCTTAAGTACCACTTGTATTTCCTGCATGTATGAATCCCTCAACCGCAGGTTTATTCATGTAACGACAAATATCCATGGCTTAAAGATGCCGAATATGTCTCTATCCTGAAAAAAAAAATTAACCCACACTTTCTGCCAAGGAAAGTTCTCTGATACCACTTGTAATATACCAGATATAAAATGTATGCAGAATGGAAATAAAATGCTAGTAATGGCAGAATAACAACAATATAACTAGAACATTCACCACAATTACACTGAAATGATATAAGAATAAAAACATAAATAACTCTTTGAATCTGAAAGCAATGTTCATGGGCATATTCGAGGGGGAAACCTCTAGTTGAGCAGATCTCAATTACAATAATATCCAAGCTAGGGTTCTCATATCCTCAACTCCTATTTATACTAAAAATAAGCATCTAGAGGAAGATCCTTCTAGAAGCGGAAGATTATATTAGGTCTTCTTACATCTTCCTTATTCTATTTTATTAAAAGGCCTTATTAATATTGACCTTTGTTACATCTGAATATATTGTTCTACCTATGTGCGGGTTAGGACCCTAAAAAAATCTAACTCAAGCCTCCTTGAGCGTGGAAGGGGGTAGTCAAGGACCCCCTTCGTCTTCAAGTAATCCTTCTTCTGCAAACGTGTATATGATGAAAGGTGATGCCTATATAACAAATAGAGAACATGATTACTGAAAGCCAGGCACCACTAAGAATGGTAAAGAAGCTGAAAACCCACCTCTTCCTCTTCGAATTGAGAAGACGTTGGGAGAAACAACGATGTGCATCCCAAAAGGTGTGTTCAAGAAAGATTCTTACAACCCAAATAGAAGTGCCTCCTAAAACTACTCTGTGGTAGAGGATTTATCACAAACCCCTTATGCGATGTCTACTTTGGAAGTCCTCCAAAGTTTCCCTTCCTAGAGAAAGGCCTTGTTAGTTTCCTTAGGCTCTGTCGAGACTTGTAATATGGGAACGATCATGCTTGATACCTCTAACTTAAAACCCCGTCTTCCTTACCACATCGCTTTTCACATAGTAGTGGCTTACACCACGAAAAAATTTACCTGAAATATTTTCCATACAATGGTGGATGAGGGTGCCTCAACATGCGTGATTTCTTTAGCGTGTTGGAAGGCCATCGACCAACCTATTTTGTCTCCGTCCCCTACTCTACTTACATCTTTTGACAATCGTTCTTTCCGACCACATGGGATCATCCCCTCTTTGTCCGTGAAGTTAGGGGGAAAAACCATGTGTTTCAAAGTTGAAGTGGTTGATGTGTCCCTTGAATACAATCTTTTGTTAGGTAGGAGTTGGACCTATTCTATGCAAGCAGTGGTCACAACAGATTTCCAGGTCTTGTTGTTTCCTCACGAGGGTTAGATTGTGACCATTGATCAATTATCCTTCTCCCTTCCCAACCCTTCATCGGGAGTCTCCACGGTCCCGATGATTGATAACCCCCAGCCTCACATCGTCAATGTAGGGGTTGGTTTGTTCCCATCATTGATGGGTACTTTCGACTACCCGCCTCCGACCGACAATGTCCATTATATGACGATTGTCCCTGACCAACCTTGGGCTGAAATTTTTCAAATCTTGTCGTTTCGCATGACGTACTTTCATGATACGTGGACCCTTCATTCCCCATCCACTATGATGGAAGGGTCAGAGCACCAGGGCATGGCCATGCCTTTTTCTATGGAAGAAGTTGTATACTTGATCATTCAATGAGCTTTTGCTGACCCCGATCCGATGTCAGCACAAGAGTTAGATCCGGTGCTCGATTTTATTTGGGCTCAAGGTTCCCTTGATAATACATATTCTTTAGACTTAGTCTTGCCTTCAAATGATGTGATTATTGAGGCAATGACTAGTCCGGACAGACCTTGGGATGATCTTCATCATAGATCTTACTTCCTCCCAGAGTTAAGATGAATTGAAGTAGGAGAATTCACTCTGACTATGAATGGAGATAAATATTGTCCTATCAATCCTTTGGCAACACACACGGTTTACGCTGAAGGAAATATGGAAACAATAGCTGAAACGATGCCTATTGACATCTCCAGAACCCCTGGCATCATGGAGAATATCTTCGTCGGAGCGGACTAATCCCCCAAGTATTTTCAACTCTACACAGATTTATTTAAAGAATTTTGCGACGTGTTTTCCTAGTATTACGAGGAAATGCTAGGCATAGACCCACGAATTGTCGAACATGAACTAATGACTTATCCTAATGTCAATATGGTCTGGTAGAAGCTTTGTCCGGTCAATCCTAAGAAAGAAACAACTATCAAGGATTAATTAGAGAAACTACTTAAAGTTGGTTTCATCTACCCCGTCCAATTGACTCAATGGGTGTCGAATCCCGTACCAGTCAATAAAAAATAGGGTACGATTCGCGTATGCACAAAATTCTGTGATCTAAACAAGGCCTACACAAAATATAATTTCCCCATGCCATTTATTGACTACATAGTCGATGAATGCATAGGATGCGAGGCCTTTTCATTCATGGATGTTTTTTCGAGATACAATCAGATACAAATCAAACCTAAAGACCAACACAAAACTTCTTTCATTTGTCCATGGGGTACATTCGCTTATTGTAAGATTCCTTTTGGTATGAAAAATGTTGGAGATATGTTTCAACATACCATTTCTTTTTCTTTCCACGAACTCAAACACATAATCGAGGCTTATCTCGATGATTTAGCGTCACGATCTCGCAAGAAAGTCGACCATCGATATGGTCTTAGTTTAGGAGGATGATTTACTCTCAGAATATGTGATTTATTACCTGAGACGAGGCCTATCTGGACTGGAACTCAATTATTCCCATATTGAAAAACTTGTGTTGGCAGCAGTTCATGCTGTCCAAAGGTTCCGTCATTATATTTTGTTTCACAAGACCACTATCATTGTTGTCGTGAATCCATTTCAATATGTATTGACACGATGAGTCATCGACAGAAACATCAGTAGATGGATAGTTATCCTCCAGGAATTCAACTTGGAATTCGTTTCGGCGAAATCCAAAAAGTCGATGGTCTTCGCGGAATTCATATCGGAACTTCTTGTTGGATTAGGTGATGTTATACCCGATGCGTCGCCTATCTAAGGAGACATGTTTTTGATAATGTATTTTGACCCCTGGTATGGAGATGTGCTTGTCTATCTCCAGACTTTAAAGTGTCTCGCCTCTGCTGCTCATGATGAGCATCGCCGTATACGCCATTAGGCTAAGAACTATATCATACTCAAGGACACATTGTATCATCAAGGTGTAGACTGTGTCCTTCACCGATGTCTCACTCATGAAGAAGCGGAAATCATGGTTAACAATTTCCACACTGGAGCATGTGCTGGTCATTTGTCTGGGTTGGAAACAACCCCAAAAATTCTACGAGCCAGTTACTTCTGGCCGACATTAATCAAATATTGTGTTGAATCGGTCAAGAAGTGCCACCCGTGTCAGATATTCTCTCGAAAGATGAGGGCACACCCCGCTCCCATGTTTCCCGTTATTATCGTTGGTCCCTTCACTAAATGGGGTATTCATTAAACTACATGCAACCCCCCTTCAGCAAGGGGGCACCACTATATCATCGTAGTAGTAGAATACTTCACCAAGTGGGTCAAAGCTATGCCAACATTCAAAGATGATGGGGAGACAAAATCTCTCTTTTTTTTCAACTAGATAGTAGAAAGGTTTGACGTCCCGAGAGAGATTGTCACTCACCATGGTAGTCACTATCAGAAAAAAATGATGATCGAGTTAACATCAAAGCTTGGGTTGAGGAAGGAACATTCATCACCTTATTACCCCCAAGTGAATGGTCATGTAGAAGCTGTAAATAAATCTCTTAAAACCATTCTACAACGAATGATCAATTCGGCCAAGTCAAATTGGCATTTGATGTTATATTTGACATTATGGGCTTACCAAATGTCTGTTAAGACTGCAACCGATTTCTCACCTTTTCAACTCATTTACGGGTTGGAAGTAGTCTTACCTATAGAATGCCAGATCCCATCATTAAAGTTGGCAGTACAGTTATTTTCGGATACTTCACCACTTGAAGAATGGTTACTATACCTCAAACAACTCAATGAACAACATCATGATCCAACGTTGTATAACGAGGCTCACAAACAAAAAGTCAAGTGTCAGTATGATCGGCTCGTTCATCCTCAGAGTTTCTCTTAAGGTGACCTTGTCCTCGTCTATGACCAACATAAGGACCCCCTGGGGGCAGGCAATTTCAAACCCATGTGGTTTGGACCTTTCATCGTGAAAGAAGTACTTCAGAAGGGCACTTATCTTCTGGTGGACTTTGAGGGAAATGTTTTGGCGGAGCCTATAAATGGGCTCTACCTCAAGAATTATTACTCATAGGTGGGTCGCCTTGGGTGAATTTTTGTAACATATGTATAGTATTTGTACTATTTACTTTTTGGTTTTTTGGTTTTATGGACGTGTCATTTTTGATGTCCAAAAAACGAAAAAAAGTGGACCAAAAAAACTATAAATAGAAGATGACAACTCATTATCACTATTGCAAATTGAGAAATTGACTAAAATGAAAAAATACCCCTTTGTGAAAAGAATTGATTCCGAGAGCTTCAGTGGACGAAACAAACTTCCACTTGGACCAAGTAAGTACAGACTAACCCCCTTTTCATTTCAATACTTCATTTAAGAATTTCTTTTTCTTTTTTGAGGGGGCGTTGACCTTTAAAAAGGTCGACCCTAAGTACATGCGAGCAGTCTTATGACAGCCCACGTGTGCACACATGTAGAGGAAAGAAGGCATGCATGCACACATGATTGTGTGCATTACAACCCATGTGTACCCTCTAAGATAAGAAAAATTTAAAGAATGCAAGGACTAATCCCCCCTGGACTTGTTAATTGCAGGATGTATGTTCACTGGAGGGAGAGGGAGCATGAGGATATTGATTTTTTGGTCAGTGAGGACCCTTCTACTACTACCACATTGGCACAATGTGGTTTGTTAAATTTCTTCCAGTTTCCTTTCATTGGGATGAAACCACTTAATGCTCTTTCGCAGCATTGAAAAGCGCCCTCATATCCAGCCCTTTGCTTCGGCCACCCAATTATAATAAATATTTCCTATTATACTTGGTCACTGCAGAGTCGACCATTAGTATGGTCTTAGTTCAGGAGGATGGTTTACTCTAAGAATACATGATTTATTACCTGAGTCGAGGCCTAGATGGACCAGAACTCAATTATTCCCATATTGAAAAACTTGCGTTGACAGCAATTCGTGCTGTCCAACGGTTCCCTCATTATATTTTGTTTCGCAAGACCACTGTCATTGTTGTCATGAATCCATTTCAATACATATTGACACGACGATTCATCGGCGAAAAAATCAGTAGATGGATAATTATCCTCCAGGAATTCGACTTGGAATTCATTTTGGCGATATCCAAAAATTTGATGGTCTTCGCGGAACTCATATCGGAACTTCCGGTTGGATCAAGTGATGTTATACCTGATGATTCACCTATCAAAGGAGACATGTTTTTTATCGTGTCTTATGACCCCTGGTATGGATATATTCTTGTATATCTCCAAACATTGAAGTGTCCCACCTCTGCTTCTCATGATGAGCGTCATCGTATATGCCATCAGGATAAGAACTATCTCATACTCGAGGGCACATTGTATCATCGAGGTGTATACTGCGTCCTTCGTCGATGTCTCACTCATGAAGAAGCAGAAATCGTTCTTAACAATTGCCACACTGGAGCATGTGGCGGTCATTTGTTTGGGTTGGCAACAACCCAAAAAATTCTACGAGCCGGTTACTTCTGGCTGACATTAATCAAAGGTTGTGTTGAATCAGTCAATAAGTGCCACCCGTGTCATATCATCTCTCATAAGATGAGGTCACAACCCTCTCCCATATTTCCCATTATTATCGTTGGTCCCTTCACTAAATGGGGTATTGATTACACTACATGAAACCCCCCTTTAGTAAGGGGAACTGCTATATCATCGTAGTAGTAGACGACTTCACCAAGTGGGTCAAAGCTATGCCAACATTCAAATATGACAGGGAGACAACAACTCTCTTTTTGTTCAACCAGATAGTAGGAAGGTTTGACATCTCGAGAGAGATTTTCACTGACCATGGCAGTCACTTTCAGAAAAAAATGATGACCGAGTTAACATCAAAGCTTGGGTTGAGGAAGGAACATTCATCACCTTATTATCCCCAAGTAAATGGTCAGGTGGAAGCTGTAAATAAATCTCTTAAAACCATTCTACAACGAATGATCAATTCGACCAAGTCAAATTGGCATTTGATGTTATATTTGGCATTATGGGCTTACCGAACGTTGGTTTCTCACCTTTTCAACTAGTTTACGGGTTGGAAGTAGTCTTGCTTATAGAATTCCAGATCCCATCGTTAAAGTTGGAAGTACATTTATTTCTAGATACTTCACCACTTGAAGAACGGTTACTATACCTCAAACAACTCAATGAACAATGTCGTGATGTAGCCTTGTATAATGAGGCTCACAAAAAAAAAGTCAAGTGTCAGTATAATCGGTCCGTTCATCCTTGGATTTTCTCTAAAGGCGACCTTGTCCTGGTCTATGACCAAGATAAGGACCCCCTGGGGGCAGGCAGGTTCAAACCCATGTGGTTCATACCTTTCATTATGAAAGAAGTACTTCAGAAGGGCGCTTATCGTCTGGTGGAATTTGAGGGAAATGTTTTGGTGGAGCCTAGAAATGGTATCTACCTCAAGAATTATTACTCATAGGTGGGTCGCCTTGGGTTACTTTTTGTAACATATGTATAGTCTTTGTACTATTTACTTTTTGGTTTTTTGGTTTTATGGACGTGTCATTTTTTATGTCATCTTTTTCACTATGGTAGATGTCAAATGAATCAAAGGTGTTCATTAGATTTGTGGATGATGCTAGTCGGTACACTCAGAGACTTGCCTCCGTAGCTTGGGTGATTTTCACACCTTAGGGCCAATTGCTATCTTCAGGAGGTATATGTTTAGGCGACACAACAAATAGTGTCGCCGAATACAACACAGTTATTGAGTTACTTCATGACGCTTTGTCACTTGGTATCTCTCACCTCTAGGTCTATTTAGACACTCAACATGTTGTGTCTCAGTTAAATGGAGTCTATTGTGTTCATGATCCTACTCTGCAAAGACAATTCCTTAGGGTACGTCTCTTAGAAATAAGCTTTGATTATATTACATATTTTCATGTTCCTAGGAGATTAAATCAAGTTACAAATACTCTAGCTAATCAAATATTAGATTGGAATCTTGTACACATATAAGAAAGACACACACATGCCCATGTAAATACATTCGTAAAGTAGATGTAATCCATAAGACATAAAAAGACATAAAAATCCATATATAATATCAAAAATATCATAGTACAAAGGTGGACGCAAGCACCTCAAAAATACGTCCAGTAAAGAGTCATGGGGCTTATGCCCTCAAAATATATATAAATAGTTCCCTTGGAATGTAAGAATTCCAATCTAACTAAGGACGGGGCCTATTGGCCCTGTTATAATGATCAACAACGTTTTCCAAATGCTGAAAAATACGGACCCACATCTGTGGCACCCCCACTACATGAGGCTGCATAGATGGCGATAGATCCTCTATCTCTTCCATGGGGACTATACGAGTGAGCGAGGTAAAGTTCTTCT
This sequence comes from Picea glauca, assembly GCA_000966675.3. Taxonomy (NCBI): domain Eukaryota; kingdom Viridiplantae; phylum Streptophyta; class Pinopsida; order Pinales; family Pinaceae; genus Picea; species Picea glauca. Next base: position 257,938 of record JZKD02S2158491.1, read on the forward strand.
CTACCCATCTCAATAATCTCTCAGCCTCTTCGGTTGGAGGTCCCCCTGTTGCTACTAGTCCGCCAGCTGTAGGTGGTCCTGCCTCTGGTTGAGGACATCGTCTGTTCCTCACAAAGTCCATTGGATGCATAGGCCCCACATCTACACATAAAAAATACTTAATTTTCAGATACTCTTGTATATACAAAAAACGATATATATAAAAAACATTAAAATTAAATAAATTGAAAAATAAAGAAAAAACAAAGCATACCTAACTCTCCTCGTACCACTCCGGGAGGTACACCCATGTTAGGGTCCCTGGAAAAGTCAATTCCATCATAAGGATAGTCCCCTATCACCAGAATCTGTCGAGACCACCAGTCAAAAAAATTGTCATCGAAGGCCTCAATAGTCCTCCCTCCCCCCTGTCATGGAAACAACACCACCCATATGTTTACTGCTGGAGAAGACGCTATATGCCCTTGTATTGTCTCCCTCGGGCTAAGACTTGGTACTCTCTCAAAAAAGAAAGCACAAAGCATAGTCCCAAACCCAAAGTTCCTTTACCTCTGCATGCGACACTCTGTAAGCTGCCTTTTCATGCATTCTAATAAAGTGGTACTCCAGTCAAAACCTTGTGCATTTAAGCATTGAATTTCACAATTCATGTGCGCCTGGGAAGCCTAATGCAAAGCTATGGATCCTGTAATCTGCCCAATAAGAAAAACTATCACTTTTAGTGATAGGTCTGAGAACTTGTTTATTGGAACCTGAGTGCCCATATTATCTGTACTGGATTCACAATGGAGTCCAATAAACTCCGCTATATTGTGTGGCCCTAAGGGAAAAGTGCAAAAATTGACCAATTCCCCTCTCTTTGAGAGGCCAGCCAAAAAGTAAATATCCTCAGTCGTTGGATTCAACGAATGTCCCTCAAGCATTAAGGCCTTTGCATCAGGATGCCAATAATCAACTAAGGTGTTCAATAGCCTAGGTTGTGCCCACATGAAAGGACACTGGAAGAACTTTAACAAACGACATTGTGCCAATGTGGCAGTAGCAACGGGGTCCTCACCAACCAAAAAATTAATATCCTCATCCTCCCTCTCCCTCCAGTGAACATACATCCTGCAATTAACAAGTCCAGGGGGGATTAGTCCTTTCATTCTTTAGATTTTTCTTATCTTAGAGGGTACACATGGGTTGTAATGCACACAATCATGTGTGTATGCTTGCAGTCTTTCCTCTACATGCATGCACACGGGGGCTGTCATAAGACTTCTCGGATGTACGTAGGGCTGACCTTTTTAAAGGTCGGCGCCCCCTCAAAAAACAAAAAGAAATGCTTAAATGAATTATTTAAATGAAAAGGGGGTTAGTGTGTACTTACTTCGTACAAGAAGAAGTTTGTTTCATCCACTGAAGCTCTCAGAATCAATTATTTTCACAAAGGGGTGTTTTTGTCTTTTAGTCAATTTCTCAATTTGCAATAGTGATAATGAGCTGTCAGCTTCTATTTATAGATTTTTTGGGCCACTTTTTGTCATTTTTTGGAACCTTGTGTCATTTTTTCTAAATTAAACATTATTTAGTATGGTTCAGGAGTTTTCTATGGATTGTTATGATAAATGTTACTTTGGGTATTGGGAAACTTTTTGGAGATTTGGGTCTTTTTAAAGGTCCTGTGGTAAAAAGTCATTTTTCCAACTTGTTGCATTGAAGTTAGAATTCCACATCTACTTTCTGCATCTCATTGTATTTATCACTATGCCATAGGATCGATCCCACCGATTTGCGACACAGAACCATCATTGCTTCTTTAGAAGTGTCGTATTTTAGTGGTAGAGCCTACCTTAACATGGATGCCCTAGGTAGATTCTGGTTGCATTTTTGTGTCCATGCCATCACTAATGACTATAGGCTCGAGAGCCCTTATTAGTTTATCCTGATTAGAAGTTTGAGCCTCATTTTCATGATGCATTATCACTCTTTACCTCACCCTTGGGACTCCCAGAACACAACGAGTCTTCTTTTAAGCCCTTTTCAGACCCTCTAAAAATGAAATGATTGTCGAGCGATCTTGTTGACCTTCACGCTCGCTAAACTGAAATTTGAAGTCATGTCTATCCGGTGGTAGTTTACCCCTTTTTCGGTCCAGATGGTCAATTGTACGAACAAAGGTATACTCTAGGAGCTTCAGTTCCCTAGAAGAGTATTCTTAGGCATGATTTTAACCCTTTTTCGGGCCTGAGGGACTAAATTTACGAAAACGGAACCCCCACGGAGTCCATAGTTAAGCTATTTTCAGACTCCCTAAAATTGAAAAGATCGTCGAGTGACCTTATTCTTTCACACTTGTTAAATTGGTCCAGAAGAACATTCCTGACGGAGTCCATAGTTAATCTTTTTTCAGACTCTTGAAAAATGAAAAAATGGTCGAGTGATCTTATCTTTATCACACTCGTTAAAATGGTTTTGAATAGACGTTTGGTCGGTGCTAGTTTACCCCTTTTTTGAGACGACTAGACTATCTTCGAAAAAGGTACCCCAGTGGAGTCTTTTTTTACATTTTTTCAGACTCTCTAAATATGAAAAACCATCGAGCTTACCTTCTCTAGGCTTGTTAAAATTACATCGAAGTATGTTACCATTCTGTGTTTTATTAGTCACGTTTTCATACCTGTGTCTTTGGCCTAATGTTGGCTCCATGTTGCTCTCAACTAAACCATCTAAAGCATGCCTTATATGCAAGCCCTGTAGCACTTTGCCTCTACATCTTGACACCTTTGGCCCATGGAGGATTTTTCCCGAGTGTCCTTTTCCTGCATATTTCCCTTTTTCCTGAGAATCCATGTGTTTCGTACGCTTGGAACTAGTATGTATGCGACACTCGATCCTCCTTTGTAACGAAACATTATTTTATTATTTTTCAAGCTTTCCAAAATTATTGAAAAAGACAAAAAAAAATCAAATATACCTCAAAAAGAGGAAGGGAAAAGTATTTTATTTTTATTGGTAGCACAATGAGTCACCCTTGGACAAAGCACATCCTTCTGTTTGTTCGTCAAGCCCTTGAATTTAATATGACCTTAGGAAGTTTTTCTCGCTACATAGAGTTGTGTCCTCCTCCGTTTGGTTATTCTTCCAAACATATGGAGATTTTGTAGTGCTTCCTGTGTTGTGAACTTATGTCAAAATATCATGTTGCCTGAGTCTCATATTTTGTCGTGCTATTGTCAAGACGTTTTTTGAAATCCATGAAGCCCTCAACCTAATCATCAAAATCCTCTAGTTTGTTCCTGACAAGCCATCAAAAACTTCTAGGTAGTGAAGTCATACACTCATATTACATTCCTAACCGATTTGTGAAGATTTTGAAGCTGTTGCTCGAGCTCTGAAGGCCTCATCTCTAGCCATCAGGCCTTATTCGCTTCTTGAAGATGGATACTATGCATGTATATCCTTTTGATTTCGAGATGTAGATCCATTGTGTATTGATCGTGGCTACACTTTATATAGTTATATGACATGGATCTATAGTGTATTTTATTGGTAGCCATGATTTTATTTTATTCCGATCATGGGTATGCCCGCCTCAGTGAGACAATTGTAATTTTGCAGATGGCACCTCTCGAATTTTGGTTCCTGGACTCACTTGTTTAGTACGTTTTTGAATATTGATAATGTATTTCGGCCATCAAATGCTCTACTGACCTCACACATTAGGGGGCATCTGTTATAACCCTAAAATGCACCAGACATGATTAACTGGCATCATGCCATCTCATTTACCTTCTTTTCCAAGATGCTACTAAACAACTTCTTAAAAAACACTATTTTCAAAGGCATACACGCCCTGCTCCACTACTGCACGCGTGTGTAGGCTGGTTGACCCACTACAACCCACGTATACCTAAAAAGCATGAAAAATGGAAAGTTGTAGACAAAACACATAGTTTTGGGTAAGTTAACTAAAACCGTTTGACCACCCATAGTTGGTCACTCGACCAAATACCTAGCCCTTTCTAGCCTATAAAAGAAGGGGTAGGGGTATCATATTTATCCAACTACAAATCGGTCTGGGACATGAACTAGTAATATATGTGGTGCTCTGGTAGCCCTGAACACCCTGATGTAGGTGTTACGCTCATCTAAGTACCAGTGGCCTACCTTTGATATCATCTTCTTGGCCGCAACTGATAGTCTCTGGCATTCTTTCTTAAAGAGAATGAAATAAATTTGTGCGATGAATTCATCACAGATGAGGGAGTAATACTTTTTATACCTGTTCACCCATAGGATGTTGAAATATACATGGACCGGGAGCTCTGCGACATGCCAACTCAGATTCATGCCAACAGAAATGTTTTTGGCACACATGACATCAAGTAAGTATGAAGCCATGTATAAAATGGGTATGTCTCCCTCCTTCGACGTTTGAGCCTATTGTATACATAGGATTAATTTTTTAGAAATTGTGGCTCCCTAGTTGAAACATCTCTTGGATATAGACACTGTGTAAGCTAAGGGAATCCATGCCTCTAAAAATATGGAGCAGTCCTTCTCTCCATATAATTGGCAGATGAGAACCATCAAATAGATGTATGGCTTCCTTAAATTTGTCGTTGAGTACCCTCACGTGCTTCGATTGGTGTATTTTCTTGTCCTCCCTCCACCAAAAGGTCATCACCTGGCTGGTGTCATGGCACTTGTAGAACTTCACGAACAAATATGTGTTTAGTCACTCCTTGTTAGGGTCCTAACCCACACATAGGTAGAACAATATATTCATATGTAATAAAGGTCAATATTAATAAGGCCTTGCAATAAAATAGAATAAGCCGAATGTAAGAAGACCTAATAGAAGCTTTAGCTTCTAGAAAGATCTTCCTCTAGATGCTTCTTTTGATAGACATATTTAGTATAAATAGGAGTCGAGGGTATGAGAACCCTAGCTTGGATATTATTGTAATAGAACTCTTCTCAACTGGAGGTTGCCCCCTCGAAGAGGCTCGTGAACATTGCTTTCAGAATCAAAGTGCTATTTTTGTTGTTATTCTTATATCATTTCAGTGCTATTGTGGTGATTGTTCTGGTTATATTGTTGCTATATTTCTATTTCTATCATTTTATTTATGTTCTGCATACTTTTTATATTTGGTATATTACAAGTGGTATCAGAGCACTTTCCTTGGCAGAAATTGTGGGTAAATTTCTTTTCAGGGTAGAGACGTATTTTGACTTCTTTAAGCCACAAATATCTATCGTTACGCGCATAAACCCATGGTTGAGGGATTCATACATGCAGGAAATATAAGCAGTTCTTAAGCGCACATCTGTTGGACACCCTTGTAACCCCTGTTGGTACCCCTTCGAGTGGTAGCACATCAGACAACACTTGTGTACGGATCGACCTAGATTTCCTGAAGCCCTCTTTAGATAAACCGATCGACCTCCTGACTGCAATAGTGCCACCTAGAACAACACTTGAGAAGATACTCTCTAGTAGCTGGGTAGTCAGGTAGTACAACTAAGGGTACAGTCTATCATCCTTTGTTAGTTCCCTGAGATATTGGGCTAAGTACTACTGTTGGACCCCACACGTATATCAGAGAGCTATAGCACAGGGAAAAATCTTGTTTGTAGAACCTTTGAATACCTAACCCTTGGGGATAGAAACATAAACAAATTAAAACAGACAAGATCTATTGTCATGCAACTGTGTTCGGGTTGCCAAGTAACTACACTTTTATTCCTAGTTAAGCATTTGGGAATTTCATCATTGCAGTATTCTTCAGACCAGAGTATAACTCCATGGGTGTAAAAACAAAAAAAAATTCTGGAAAAATTTTCACCATTTTTTGAGACCTATTCCATTGGATTCATCTCTTCTCCCTTATCACATTCATACATATCATTTTTTTTACCCCACTCTTCCCTTTTCAGTTCCCTCATCCTCATGGCCCATACCCACAGCCAAGACTTGGAAGCTCGCTTCAATACCTTGCAATCTAGTCTCATCGAGACCCAACAAGAAGTGAAACAACTCAGTGCCAATGTTTCTGCCATCAATACAACCATACAGTCCTCAATGGAGGAATCAAACAAGACCTGACCACCCATATTGAATATGTCTTTTCGTCACTCTGCACCAAGATTCATATCCCTATAGATAACCGTTCCTCTAAATCACCCCCACATATTGAAGGTGAACATTCCTCTCATTCCCATAACTTTCAACACCATCACTTTCAACGTGACCTACTCCTTCCGCGGGTGGATGTGACCAAATTTGATGGCTCAGACCCCACTGGCTGGGTAACCCAAATGGAACATTATTTCTCTATATATGGCATTATAGATGACTTGGCCAAACTCCAGTATGGTGTTCTCCATCTAGATCAAGAATGTTGGCAATGCTGGCAATGGAGAAAAAATTCCCATCAAGGGTATATTTCTTGGACACACTTTATGGCAGAGCTTTATGAATGCTTTGACACTGACACCAACCATTTGGGTCATTTGAAAAAGTTGAAACAATCAGGAACAGTGGAAGACTTTATAGCTTCCTTTGAGCGCCTGACTTTTCGGACAGAGGGCATGTCTGATGCCTTTTTCTGAGAGTGTTTTATTAGTGGCCTCGAGGATGAGATTCAGGCCCATGTCCTCATGGATCGGCCTCAGAGTTGGGTGGAGGATACTAAAATATATAAAGAAGTACAACAGGTTGTATCTTCACAAAACCGGAAACCCGCCTTTATCCCTTGCCCTAAACCAGTAAATCCCACTGCTCCGTCCGCTCCACTAAAATCCAAAAATTGATCAGGGCTAAAATGGTTGAATGCCAACTCAATGGCCTTTGTTATAATTGTGATGAAAAATATTTCTTGGGCCACAAGTGTAAGGAACAAAATATTTTTATGGCCATATCTGAGGATATTTCGGAAGAGGATGTTGAAACTCCACTTGTGTATGAGTAACCCAAAACCAATGACATAACCTGTAATATACGATATATAAAATGTATGCAGAACAGAAATAAAATGCTAGTAATGGCAGAGTAACAACAATATAACCAGAACATTCACCACAATAACACTAAAATGATATAAGTCCCCGAGGTGTAGGACAGTCGGTGACGGAGTGTGTTGTTAAGCCACTCCGTGATGTTAAAGTCACCGGTTCGAAACCTGCGGGGACAAAAAATCCAACCATGTTAAGGGTTGGTATGGCTCAGGCCGGGTGCGATCCCTGAGTGATTTTGATGGCTTAGATGCCCCTGAGTCACGGTTTCTCAAGCCACAGGTTAATCACGTAGCCAACATGTCTCGCACAAATTAACAAACAACAAAAAAACACTAAAATGATATAAGAATAACAACAGAAATAACACTTTGAATCTGAAAGAAATGTTCACGGGCCTCTTCGAGGGGGAAACCTCCAGTTGAGAAGAGCTCTATTACAATAATATCCAAGTTAGGGTTCTCATACCCTCGACTCCTATTTATACTAAAAAGAAACATCTATAGGAAGATCCTTCTAGAAGCGAAAGCTTCTATTAGGTCTTCTTACATCCACCTTATTCTATTTTATTGAAAGGCCTTATTAATATTGACCTTTATTACATCTGAATATATCGTTCTACCTATGTGCGGGTTAGGACCCTAACATGTCCGCCCCCTTAAAAACAACCTTGTCCTCAAGGCTTGAGATGAGGAAATTGCAACAGAATGGTAGCTGGTTCCCAAGTGGCATCTGTTGGAGTTGTATATTTCCACTAGAATAACACTTCCTTGATGGTTCTCTGACATAGGTGACGCTTACTCTAGTCCAAAAATGCTTCTGGTTGTAGCCAAATGGATGCTTCTTCTGCTAACTCTGGAAGGTTGGTTTGAATTTGGCACTTAGCTCCAATCACCTTCTTTAAGCATGAAACATGAAAAATAGGATGTAGCTTCGAATGGCTGGGAAAAGCTAACTGATAGGYGACTTGTCCCACACGCTTGAGCATGGTATAAGGACCATAAAATTTGGKCGCTAGCTTATGACAATGCTCGRCCTTGAGGGAAGTTTKCTTGTAAGGTTGCAGTCGAAGAAACACCTGATCCCCTTCTGCAAATTGACGTTCAGAGTGACCTTGATCTTCTTGTTGCTTCATGTGATTCTGTGCCATGACCAAATTCTCTTTGAGGGTATGGAGAATAGCCTCTTAAGCTGTAAGTGTTAGGTCAACCGCCTGGACCTTCGAGGAACCTGGTAAGTATGAGAGAACTAAAGGTGGATTATATCCATATACCACTTCAAAAGGAGTCATGCGTGTAGTTGTATGGTATGAAGTGTTGTACCACCATTTAGCTAGGGGATGATTTTGCTTTTCCGAGGAAAAACACCTCAAATATGTTTCCAAACACTTGTTGACAGCTTCCATTTGGCCATCAGTTTGGGGATGATAAGTTGTGCTGAGATGCAATTCTATGCCTTGTATCTTGAACAATTCTTGCCAAAAATTGCTTGTGAAAGTTGGGTCGCGATCAGAAACAATAGAGTGTGGCATGCCATGAAGCTTGAAGACCTGATCCATGAATATTTGAGCCACCGTGGATGCTGTAAACTGGTGTTGAAGGGTGGAAAAATGAGCATACTTGGAAAGGTGATCAACAACCACCATGATGACAGATTTATTTCCTGATTTGTGTAAGCCGGTAATAAAATCCATAGAGATATCCTTCCAAATAGCAGGTGGAATCGAGAGCGGTTGTATTGTACCCGATGATTTGACTATTTCTCCCTTGTTGTGTTGACACACGTCACATTCAAATACAAAATTACAAATGTCCTATTTCATACTATCCCCAAAAAAGGAACGTTTGACCCTGTCATAGGTTTTGGTGAACCCGAAGTGCCCTGCTGTGGGTGTAGCATGAAGCTCAGAAAGTACTGTGAATTTAAGCTTTGATTGTTTACTTAAATACAAATGGCCTTTGTATCAAAGTTTCTCATGGAGCCAAGAGTACCCTGGGGAAGCTAGAGCATTGGACTTCAATTGTTGGATCAACTGCGAATTTTTTGGATCTTGTAGCCATTCCTAGCGAACGACTTGTAGCCAATCTGGTACAATGAATGAAAGAGAAAAAAGGGATCCTTCATCTTCATATTTTTGGGAAAGTTCATCCACAACCAGATTGTCTTTGCCTTTCTTATAAATGATCTCATAATCATATCCAAAGAGTTTAGTCACCCATTTTTGTTTTTTTGGGGAGGAGATGTGTTGTTCCAAAAAATACTTGAGGCTTTGATGGTCTGTCTTAATTTGGAACCATTTCCCAAATAGATAAGGATGCCACAGATCGACGACATGCAAAATAGCCAACATTTCCTTTTCATAGATGAATTCGCCCAGATTTCTTTCAGATAGTTTCTTGCTGGTAAAGGCCAAAGGTCGACCCTCTTGTATAAGGACAGGAACAATTCCTTTCCCTGAGGCATCACATTACAACACAAAGGTCTTTGTGAAATCGGCAAGGGTGAGGATTGGAGCGGTGCACATGGCCATATTCAAGGTTTGAAAAGCTTGAGTAGCGGATGGAGTCCAAGTGAAAGAGTTCTTTTTGAAGAGAGCAGTGAGAGGTGCTGCAATCTTCCCATAATTCTTAACAAACTTTCGATAATACCCTGTTAAGCCGAGAAATCCACGCAAGCTCTTAAGAGTCTTTGGGTGAGGCCAGCCTTGCATAGCTTCAATCTTTTTAGGATCCACCCTGATGCCATCTTTGCCAACCAGATGACCCAAGTATTCTACTTCTGAGGCACCAAAAGCACATTTAGAATGTTTGAGGAAAAGTTGGTGCTGAGAGAGTAGAGGGAGAACTCGATCCACATGAGCAAGATGGTCCATCCAGGGGATATCATCAAAGAAAACTAAGACAAAATGGAAGAGAAAAGGATAGAAGACATGATTCATGAGGCTTTGGAAGGTGGAGGGGGCATTACACAATCCAAAGGGCATGACCAAAAACTCATAGTGACCCTCATGAGTTCTAAAGGTAGTCTTGGTAATATATGCCTCTTTCATACGTATCTGGTGGTAGCCCAAACAAAGATCCAATTTAGTGAAGAATTGGGCGCCACTCAATTCATCCAGGAGGTCATCAATGAAAGGAATGGGAAATTTGTCTTTGATGGTAAGTTTGTTGAGGGCACGGAAGTCAGGACACATTCACCAAGAACCTTCTTTCTTCAGGACCATGACCATAGGAGACGAATAGGGGCTTGTACTAGGGCGGATAATGCCTGCATTAAGAAGTTCTTGGACCATTTTATCAATTTCATTTTATTTGGGAAATGGAGTGACGATACAAACAGATATTGGAAGGAAGGCTTCCTGGTACAAGGGGAATGGAATGATCATGAACACCACGGGAGGGAGGGAGGCCTTGGCGAGTGGAAAAGACTAATTGATGTTTAGAAAGGATGGCTTGGAGGTCTTGCGGTATCGAGGGTGTCTATGTTGCTTGTATGGCATGGAGTTGGGTGATAACACCAGAATGACCCTTTTTGAGCAGCTTTTCCATGCGATGGGAACTAATGATCTGAGGTGAGCTGACGGTGATGCCTTGGAACTTATATTGGTGGACCTCCTGGTCGAATTGCATGGTTAAGTCTTTAAAATCCATGAGAATGGGGCCCAAAGTCCTTAGCCAGTCTGCACCCAACACAATGTCACAAGCCCCCATGTCGATAGAAAACATATGGGATTTCAGTTGGTAGTCACCAATTTCGAGACACACATTTTCACAGTGCCCTCCACATTTCATGGAGCCACCATTCACAATCATGATTTGGAAATTATTGACAGCATGGATGTAGCAATGAGTTTCATGGGAAATGCGGTGATGAATAAAATTATTGGTGCTTCCACTATCAGCGAGAATGATGAACTTCCAATTCTTGATGTAACCGATTAGATTGAGGGTTTGGGGAGCGGAGAAGCCAGTGAGAGCATTGAAGGAAATGACTGGTTCTACTTAAGGAGGGTCTGAGGGAGAGGTTATGTCAGTGGATTCAGGTGATTCAGACATAGAGGGGGTTTCTTCATCTTCTTCCAAAATATCCTCGGAGATGGCCATAAAAATATTTTGTTCTTTACACTTGTGGCCTGGGAAATATTTGTCATCACAGTTATAGCAAAGGCCTTTGAGTTGGCATTCAGCCATTTCATCCTGGGTCAATTTTTGGATCTTTAGTGGTGTTAGCGATATTTCTAGTAAGGGGGGGTAAAATGCGAAGGAATGGGTAAAAAAGCCACTTGTCCTAAGTTCGGGATGAAAATGCATCCGTTTTTAAATGGAAATCAATTTTGGACGACAAGATTTCACACGGCCGGATCAACGGCGCACATCGGATTCCGGAGCCCCCCCGCCTTTCTACCTTTAAGCAGAGTGGGGGGGTCTAGAATTAGGGATGCACCTCTTCAACGGTCGAGATCAAAGCGCTTGGATCAACGGTGCTCAAGGTGATTCCAGACCCCCCCCGCCTTTCTACCTTTAAGCAGAGGGGGGGGTCCGGAATCAGCCGCGCATCTTCCCAATGGCCGAGATCAAAGTGCTCGGATACACAACACTCAAGCTATCCCATCCTTCTCAGCTGCTCTATTTTAAATCAACATGGTACCTTCTCCCCGGTTGCCATGTGTCCCCCCATCGCCACTCTTTTAGTCCATCTCATCATCCACTCACTACCTGCCACGTGTTCTGCTCCCCTCCACGTTAGCCTCCCACTAAGAGTGTGTCCATTATATCTCATCTCTTGTCCCCTCCGCTTATTTCCTTTCACCATGTGTCTTCCCATGTAACCCCCCTCACACCTCATCACTTCTTACCTTACCCTCACAATGTTGGTGCCACCACTCCCATTATGCGCCCTATCCTTCACACTGGCCAGAACGCCTTTGCATCAGGCAGGTCAGTTAGTCCAGGCGGTAGCTCAAGGGGTCGTCCACATCCCAAAGGTGTCGAGTTGGCCAGGCCATACTCAATCCCAATGAAGCAGTTATTAAGGTAGTTGGTGGTGGCTAGACATCGCCTCCGCCATAATAGGAAATTCCGGCAATGAATTAAAGGCACGTCGGTTCACCCACGGAACTGTCAGGAGTTCGATTGCATCTGCCATAAGTTGCACGATCATTTAGAGACGGCAGCTGCAGATTGTCAGAAGCCATGCATACGCAATATGTTTAATGCAGCGTCTCGATTTTGTTGTTGTTGTTGTTTTGAGTATATGTAGGCGTTTTCGCCATTTTTGTATCTATCGATGGTTGAGCAGAGCTCCCGGTTGTAAAGCTTTAATGAAGCACTAATACTCTAGTTATGTATGGACTTTTGAGACTTCTTGCCTTATGAATGCCAGTTTCTTTTACGTCTTTGTTATACTATTTTAGAACATCTCGGAATTGGAGGGTCCAGTCAATTTGTAGCTGTTATAGGATGATGTTGGATTGGATCACTATAGCAGTTACGTTGTTTCTAATCAGTTCTTGTGATTTTCCTAGCGCTGAATAACTTGGAATTGGAGGATCCAGTCAAGTCCCCTTTTCAGCTTCTTGAGACCCTGAACCAAGAGGATCTTGCATTCAGAGTCTTTCCTCTACAAACCACTGAAACCCTGTTGCCCGAAGTTGTTTGTTCACCTTTCTTACCAAGTCTTCCACCTGATCATCTTTTAATCAACCCACTGACTGAAGTTAGATCAAGACCTCCTTTGTCCTTTACATGCGAGACCCATTCCCTGAGTTAGAGTGATATCTCCCTGAGTCCCTATCCATCTGATCATCCATTAAAAACTATCGTGACATAAAACTGATGGGTGTTAGGCTCTGCTCCTGCAAGCAATCCAGGAGTGACTTCTGACGCTAACATTTCTGGCACCGTTGCTAGGGACGAAGTTGAATATTTTCCCCAGGATTGAACGATAATGATCAATTGATTCTGAAGGTGCATCAGATATTAGAATTATCAAGATTGCTACTATTCACCTGGTGACTCCATTTGTGACGACTCTGCTGGGGAGAACTTGCTATATTTATTGTGGCTTTCAAAGGCAGACACATGCGGTCTCATCCACAACTGCCTCTAGCTACACCTGAAGCCAACCCATGGGTGGTTCTCAGAAGAGGAAAGAGATCTGTAGAAGAAGTTTCCATCGCCAAAACAGGTAATCCGCCATCTCCTTCTATGAGAACTCCTTTTTCTCCTCCTCAGTTTCTTAATAGACCTCCTTCATAGGTTTCCCGCTTCTTGAATTTTGGGAGTGTTCTTGCTGAGTTTTCCCCTCCTGATCTGGGATTGGAGGGAGAAATCCTTATCACTCCCCCCTCCTATGAATTTGTTCCTTGGCATAGACCTAGGACTATAGAAGATTTCCCCGCTCCTTCACAAAGAGGAGCACCGACTGACTTGAGCTCGTTAGCCTTCTCCTTGAATCCTCTGTTGTTCCCCACTCCACTTCGAGACTCATCTCTGGTAGCCCCTTCGTGAACTCCTTCTCCTCCAATTTCTCCTCTACCTAATATTCCTATGGCTGGTGCTAATCTCCCTTCGAATAGAATGGATGCCATAGTCACTGCTAGATATGCTCCCTTAATCCTACGCCATCCTATGAATCCTCTCCCTGCTGGAGATTACTTGAAATACATGCCCAAGTTCACCGGGGAAGGGGACGTAACTGTGGAAGAGCACCTGGATGCTTTCTACAGTTATGCATACAACCTAAACATTGCAAATGAAGATGTCTGGATGAGAGTCTTCGTCCAGAGCCTGGATGGTGAGGTGAGGAAATGGTTTAGAGGATTGGCCCCCGGATTTATTGTTGGAATTGAAGCCCTGGATAGTGTTTTCCTGAGGCAGTGGGGAGATAGGAAGGATTTCATGTATTACATGACGAAGTTTGGATCTCTGAAGAAAGAAGAAGGAGAATCTGTCTCTAACTTCTCCAAAATATTTAATAAGATGTATAATAAGATTCCTGCCAAAATAAAGCCTTCAGAATCCTCAGCCAAGATTTCTTATGCTGGCGTGTTCGAACCTGATTTCTGTCTTTTATTGAGAGAAAGAAGAGCCACCTTCTTAGCTCAAATGCAAGATGAGGCTATAGAAGTGGAATCCAATGTATTATCAGCTCACAGACTGAGGGACAAAGCTGATGCAGACAGAAGAAAGGGGAAGTCTGAGGCCTCAACTTTTGGCCCATCGCTGCCCCACACTCAAGTGGATGAACTGACCAAGATGATGAAGTTTTTGTCTGAAGAAATGGAGAAACTAAAGGTGGAAAGGAGGCAAGCATATAAGGACCCTCAGAGCACTGAAAACAAAGGATGTTTTAGGAGGCCAAACAATATCGCTCCCCCGACTATGCACAGAGAAAGGGGAAGAGACAAAGAAGACCAAAGAATTGAGGCCCCCTTATAGGACAATTTTGTGGCCGAATATGAAGAAGGGGAAACACACAAGTTTGAGCCAAAGATCCATTGCTTCGAAGAGACTCCCCCTTTCCCTCATCTGGCTCAATTAGCATACGAGGAGTCTCTCATGAATATTCAGCTAAATGAATTGAGCAAAGGAGACAAGGTTAGCGGCGGTCGAGGTAGGTATAACCTGAGGTCCGACAAAAAGACAGTAGCATCTGATATTCCTGAGCGGTCCACTAGAATAGAGAAACCTGCTAATGAAGTAACAGATTCTCACAGAGGTAAGAAGACTCAACCCCTCTCTCCCACTGTCCACAATCATGTTCCCAAAATAAGAGAAATTCCAAAGCCTACATCTTCTTTTAATTTCGAGCATGAAATTCAAAAGATCAGAATCCCTCTACCCCTCATCGAGCTAATTAAACATGGATAATTTAAAAAACGCTTCTCTGAGATTCTACAGTCTGAAGCCTCATGCCTTCCCACAGACTCCATAAACCTCCAAGATGAAAAGCCAGTAGTTGTCCTAGGTCCCATGGTAGAAGATAGAGATGATTCATCCCCTCCCTTCTACACATCCCTGAACATACATGATAAAGTGCTGCACAACTACTTGATGGATTCAGGGGCTTCTCACAACCTCATGCCCAAAACTGTCATGGAAGAGTTAGGACTAGAAGTCACCCGAGCATATCAGGACCTCTATTCTTTCGACTCCAGGAGAGTCCAGTGTCTTGGAGTTATTAAATACCTGGTTGTGACCTTGTTTCAACTGCCCATGAAAAGTCTGGTCATGGATATTGTAGTGGCCGATGTTCCCCCCAAGTTCGGTATGTTGTTGTAAAGATCATGGATAAAAATACTGGGGGGAACCTTGCAGATGGACCTCGTGTATGCTACCATCCCAGTGTTCGGAGGAGAGCATAGAAGACTATACAGGGAAGCCCAACTGGCCTACATAATCAGTGATGAAGCCAACCCTACCAATCATCTCATCTTTGCCTTGGACACTGATTTAGGCTCCATTTTACTGTAGCTCACCCATGCCCCTGAGCCTCCTTTGAAACTCAGAAAGCAGCCCACTGTTCCCCTGAAGTTCCTCCCTCCATCACCCCAATCTGGAAAATGTTTTTTGATGGAGCCTGTTCCCGAGAAGGCGCTGGAGCTGGGGTGGTTTTTGTGTCACCTGCTCATGAGACCATATCCCTGTCATATAAGCTGGAATTGGAAACCACCAACAATGTGGCCGAGTATGAAGCTCTTATCCTAGGATTAAGAGCCGCAAGGGAAATGGGAATTCAAGAGGTAGCAGTGTTCGAAGATGCCGAGTTGGTAGTCCAGCAGATCAGAAGCACTTATTAGGCCAAGCATCCTCGACTCAGGAATTACAGAAATGAGGTATGGGACCTAATTGACAGTTTCTTCTCAGCATTTAATATTTCTTTCATCCCAAGAGAAGATAATACAGTGGCAGATTCCTTGGCTACATCAGCAAGCATTTTCAAAGTACCCTCGCTGCCCAAACTGAGGTATGATGTAGAAGTAAAATAAAGGCCCTCCATACCTGACAACGTCAAACATTGGAAGGTGTTTGAGGATGACCTTGAGATCAAAAAGTTCTTGGAGACTATTGAAGAATTTTCAGAAATTCATATCGACCAAGATTCTGTCTCTGAGGAAAGGTTTGATGGGGTTGAGTTGCTGAGTAAAATAGCAAAGCATGACATTATTCAGTTGCCTAGCAATCACATTCCGAGGGGACTGGTCCCATTAGAGAGGTTGTTTGATGGAAATGATGTGGCAATAAAGGGGAGAGTTTCAGGTGATGATGCTGACACAACTGAGTGCAACATTGGCACACCAGAGGAGCCTAAGTTTGTCAAGTTGTCAAGGAGTTTGACCAAGGAGTAGAGGGTTGAATATGCCGAGTTGCTGAGAGAGTTTGATGATGTGTTTTCATGGACCTACAAAGACCTCAAGATGTATGACACATCGGTCATTGAGCACAAGATCCCATTGAAAGAAGAGGCTAAGACATTCAAGAAGAAGCTGAGGCAGATAAATCCCATGTTTCTACCTGTCATGGAAAAAGAAGTGAAGAAGCTGCTAGATGCCCAAATCATTGTCCCCTTGAGATATTCCGATTGGGTGGCCAATTTGGTCCCGGTAAGGAAGAAAAGTGGGGAAATTAGACTCTGTGTTGATTTCAGGAACCTGAACAGGAGCTCAAGGAAAGACAATTATCCCATGCCCAACATGGAGCACATATTGCAGAAGGTCACTGGTGCATCTAGAATATCCATGATTGATGGCTTCTCTGGTTACAATCATATATCATTCATGCCTGAGGATAGGGAAAAAATGACCTTCACCACTCCTTGGGGCACATTCATGTATGCCAAAATGCATTTCGAACTGATGAATGCAGGAGCAACATTTCAGTGAGCCATGGACATAGCCTTCATCGGGGAAAAATACCAGTTCGTGGTAATCTATATAGATGACATCATGGTCTTCTCCAGGACAGACAAGGAGCACTACTGCCACTTGAAGAGGGTTTTCCTAAAGTGTCGAAGGTTTGGCCTATCTTTAAACCCCAAGAAATCTTTGTTCTCTATGAAGGAAGGGAAACTATTAGGCCATATAGTGTTAGAAGAGGGAGTAAGGATTGACCCTAGCAGGGTAGGAGAACTTCGGACCCTATCACTTCCCAGATCTAAGAAGAAAGTTTAGGCCCTTTTGGGGAAGATAAATTTTTTGAGGGGATTTGTCTCAAATTTTGCTGAGTTGGTGAAACACATCACAGCCATGCTCAGGAAGGGAAATGAAGTGAAATGGACTATTGAACCCAGGGAATCTTTTGTCCAAATAAAGAGGGCATTGACTGAGGCACCTGTGCTAATCTGTCTTGATTATTCTAAAGATTTCCTGATTTTTTCTTTTGCTTCTTGTGATACAGTAGCAACAATCTTGTTGTAGAAAAATGAGCAAGGGTGAGAGCAACCTATTGCCGTCTTTAGCAAGGCATTGAGAGATGCAGAACTCCGGTACGAGATCATGGAGAAGCAGGCTTATGCCTTGGTGAAAGCCCTCAAACATTTCAGAGTCTATGTCTTGAACTCAAATATTACCACGTATGTTCCTTCTGCCTCTGTGAAGGACATCCTCGTACAACCTGATATAGATGGGAGAAGAGGTAAATGGATTTCCAAGATCCCGGAGTTTGATCTGGAGGTTAAGCCCACCAAATTGATAAAGGGGTAGGGTTTAGCTAAGCTAATGGTTGAATCCAACTGCAAAGCTTTGGGGATTAACTTCGTCAATGAACAGGCCGAGTCATCCAACAAGAGTTGCCAAGGCGATTTATCGCTAGCAACATGCCCCTGGTACAAGGATATCTTGTACTTTCTACAAGAATTGAGGCCTCCTGATGGCATGGAAAGAAGTAAGGCAAGAGCTCTAAAGCTTAGGGCGGTCATATATTGCCTCATTGACCAAACCTTGTACTGGAAATATCCTTTAGGGGTATTTTTAAGGTGCCTGGACCCACAAGAAGCCCAGCAGGTTACATTTGATTTCCACAGTGGCCTTTGTGGGGGTCATCATTTCTGGAATACCACAGCCCATAAGATCCTTCGAGCTGGGTATTACTGGCCCACTTTATTCCTTGATGTCTGCAGAGAAATCAGAGCTTGCATCAAATGCCAGAAGTTCTCAGGAAAGCAACAACTCAAATCTCTGCCATTAAAGCCTGTAATAGTTCCAACACCCTTTCAGCAGTGGGGATTGGACTTCATTGGAGAGATTCATCCTCCCTCAAGCGGCCAACATAGATGGATCCTGACTGCGACGGACTATTTCACCAAATGGATGGAAGCTATCCCCACCAGGAGCACCTCCCACAAAGTAATTATCAGCCTACTGGAGGATATCATAGTCAGATTTGGTTTCCCTACCAGAATTGTCACTGATAACACCGCCCCCTTCAGGTCTGAGCCTCTGGTCAAGTTTTGCGAACATTTTGAGATCTCATTGATTCACTCTACTCTCTATTATCCTCAAGGAAATGGACTAGCGGAATCTTCCAACAAAAGTCTGATCAAGCTCATTAAGAAATTAGTGGAAGATAATAAAAGGGCCTGGGATTCAAAGCTCAAATTTTCTCTATGGGTTGACCGAGTGACAACGAAGAAGTCCCTAGGCATCTCACCCTTCCAACTTGTTTACGGAACAGAGGCAATTTTCCCTACTCATCTCGCCTTATCTGTGGTGAAATTTCTCCAGGACCTTGAAGGAGAACCTGACAATATGGTCAGAAGGATTCATCAGATAGTGGAAGTGCAACATATCAAAGAATAGGTCATGGATAGGGCCTACAACCATCAGCAGAAGATCAAGTAGGCTTTTGACAGGAAAGGCAGAAAGAAAGAATTCGAGCAGGGTGATCTGGTGCTCAAATGGGATGCACCCAGGCAGGACAGGGTCAAGCACAGTAAGTTTGATTCCCTCTGGTTTGGGCCTTTCAAGATCCTTGAAGTATTCTCGAACAACACGTATAGGTTGCAAGATCTGGAAGGCTAAGAAGTTTTTAGTGGCCCAGTAAATGGGCATTTCTTGAAAAAATGTTTTTTGTGAGCCGCAGTCGGCTCTTTTGTTTTTGTAAATATTGTTTTTTGTTTTCATCTTAATAAATGACTCTTTAGCCCAACAACAAGGCACTAAATCTGCAAAAGTGTTCTTAGAGAATCACAGGGACGACTCTATCCCCCATGGAGCCAAATGTTACTGATATTTCTGGTAAGGGGGGATAAAATGCGAAGGAATGGGTAAAAAACCCACTTGTCCTAAGTTTGGGATGCAAATGCGTCCGTGTTTAAATGGAAATCAATTCTGGACGGCAGGATTTCGCACGCCCGGATCAACGGCGTGCATCGAATTCTGGAGCCCCCCCACCTTTCTACCTTTAAGCGGAGGGGGGGGGTCCAGAATCGAGGGTGCACCTCTTCAACGGTCGAGATCAAAGCGCCCCAATCAACGATGCTCAAGGCGATTCCAGAAC
>JZKD02S2158491.1:285911-325619 GCA_000966675.3 Picea glauca
CTTTTGATGTGCTGTGGAGTTAATCCTTGTGCCATGGATGATTGTTTTTCTGTGTTGATGATGTTGAGTTCTTGTCGCCCTGTGCGGACGAAATTTCAGTGATAACACTAGGGAACCAAGAATGACTCATATGGTTTTCTCAATCTGGTAAAGACACATGGCATTGAATACCGGTGGATTAATTAGCATGTATTAATCAGAGTTGGGACTTTCCTTAAGTTATTCGTTATAAAATTAAATTTGGCTTTCTAATGCCAAAAAAATATCCAGGTTTGGCGATTAACTATAAACCTATCACGTGTTTGCTTTGGATTAACTTCCTCAAAAAAGTCTCGATGCCAAAAATGCATCGGGGATCAGTGACCAAGAGTATCTTTTAGTGCGATCAAAATGTTTGTGGTAATCTTTTTAGTCTTTCTACAGTTCCGATAAGTGTGTTGGGCATCAACTATTGGCAATACCTATTCATTCTTTGTTAACATCTATTCCTCTCGTCTTTTACTAATGCCAAAGGGGATCGGCTATCGGCGATATCCTTATGCAATACTTGTCGTAAAAAAAAACTTCCTTTTGCTGATACTAATGAAGATCGGTGCTCAGCGACTAAGGTTTCCTGAGTGGTTCTTTTCCATCCTTGAATTCCTTCTGATGTCGAATTTGAGCATGTCGGGTGAAGTGTTTTGACTGTTGATTCTTTATTTAGGTGTTATGGTATTTTAAGTCATAAATTCAAACAAACCTGAATAGCTTATGAGAGTCATGATAATAAGGAAAGAAAAAACATTTCTAATAATGAAGTCGAATTAGACAGTGCAAGGATCAAGTGGTATCCAAAAAGTAAAAATTGACATAGGCTTTTTAGGGTGTGTTGAGCACTCAACAAATGACGACTGACTGGGTGAAATCAAAATATTTGTTCCTACCTCGGTCTTAGCTGATGAAAAATATGGTTAAAAACTTAATTGATTTTTTATCAGAGCCTCTTCCATCCTTGCATTTGAAAATCCCTGGCTAGTGCATTTGGGCCTAACTGTGGGGTTTTCAACCTTTATTTCACCTTTGTTTCATGTAACCCTGACTCACACCCTCTTTGACAAGAGTCTAGTAAAGCATTCACTGGCACTAGGCCTTTTATTTACCCTTATTCACTTGCTATGGTGTTTCTCTGCTGTCAGCGAGCATCCATAGCTCCGACGGAGTCACCCTGACATCACAGACCTTGCTCCTGATAAATCATAAACAAGAACAACAACAACAATTGATAAAACAAAAACAAGAACAACAACATGGCAGAAAAGGCATAATAGCCAACACTATAATTATTCACTCCAATGTTACATATTTATAGTACAATGGGTGATGCCACATAATAGAGAGATTTTCTCTAGATCCTAAAATCATGCATGATGACTAGGCTAAGAAATCTTAACTAACTCATTAGTCATCACTTGAGGATATATTACTAATATCCTAAATGAATAATACAAATATAGGTGACAATTTAGACTTAGTGATTGGTAAAGGTAAGCCATAGGCTAACAATCCCCCCCTCAATCACAAGTTCGATCGATAATACCAGCAGTAAAGCATAAACTGGTATCAATTCCAAGTCTTCATATTGAAAGTCCTGTGCTGAGCGTCAATGAAGAACTGCCTGAAAAACCACCAATCTGGATGTTGAACATGTTCATTTGAAATGAACTGGAAGAGAGCTGAGATATGGATGTGAACAACTGCAATATCTGAACATTTCCTGATTTCTTGACAATTTGATCTTTTTTCCAAGTATTTTATCTAGAAGAATCTGATGTCTTCTGCTAATTGGTGAACATGTAGTATCACCACTCTACTATCAGTGTATCAATGAAAGTTCTCTCTGAATCTGTGGTTTGGGATGACCACTAACCAATTTATACCATGTATCTGATGATTTTTGGATAACCACTAACCAATCTTGACACTTTTAGGTGTCCAGCAACATCCCAATGTATCATGTGTATGATTCAATTGCAATTCATTGAACCATAATCTTGCCAAAGTCTGCCATCTCTGGAAAATCTCACTATGTAATCATGTGAGCCAGGATGCATGAAAATTGTTTACTTAATGTAAACTCCAATATGATGAGAGAAAACCAAGAGAAGTGAGTCAACTTCTAGTCTGACACATCCCTGAAAAATGCCTGACAACTCAATCAAATGCCAAGCTGCAATGTAGAAGGATCCTCTTGTCCTCTGCTAGGTCAAATGACCATCTATGTGAACCAAACATCCACATCATTGCTCTCAAAATAAAAATCAAACATCCCAATTATGTATGATTCAACTTAAACTTATTGAACCATAATTTTGTCAAAGTCTGTCATCTACAGATCACAGTTGTCCATTTGGCAAATTTCATGCCCATCTGGCATATTTGATGTTTGTTGTTGTTGAAAATTTCCGTCTGACAACCATCTTCAATTCCATCATCAATTCCCCCCTTTGTTAGCTGAAAGGAGAGACCAAAAGTGTTTTCATGATCCATCATCGCTGGAATTTTGAACTCCCACCCTTAAGGTGCATGAGAGTTACATCATTGTACTCCCCTCTTATAGGCTCAAGAGAGTATCGTACTTGTTTCATTTTGAGTACAACACAAAGTGGGCATGCAGAAAAAACCACATGTTATCTCATCCCGTGAGGGCCATGCTCGAAAGCTACGCCATAAGGGGACCACTTATGTGAGGCACAAAAATGTTATGTGATACAAGATTGGTCTTTACTCGAGATTGAATTCTGTGGTAACACTTATATAATCACTTGGTTGTTGATGACCATTTCCAAGGATCAATCCACTCATAGTGAATCTTCAATCTTGCAGGTTTCTTCAGCATTGAACATCTATCTGAAGAATGGTTATGCTTGCCACAATGCTGGCAAGGATGGAGATCAAAACACTGATTCTCCATGTGACCAACTCGATTACAATGTTGGCACTTATCATTCTGATGCTGAACTTGAACAAGTGAAGTTGAAGCTTCTTGAAGGAATCCAACACTTTGGAACTTGATTGGTCTGGAATAATCAGGAATATGAATGGTAACTTCCTTGTCATATCCAAGACCTATTCTATTCTTGTTGTAGATGATTTTTTCCCAAGGTCTGATGATGGGCTTGGAAAGAGTATTATGAACCTGTTGCTTTGAAATATGTGGAAGCGGATTTACTGCATGTTGATGCATCATTGAAAGGTTTTCTTCACTGAAATTAAAAGAAAATTGAAATGTAGGTTCAAGAATAGATTCAACTTCGTCTGAAACTGATTATGAAGTTGTATCACTGTGTTGTTACTTCACTGACTGTTGATAAAAAACATTATCATCATCATCATTATCATCATAGAGAGGGTTCTTCTGAACAAAAACTAGTTCGGAACAATTCACTAGCTGTTGATTTTTGAGATCTATCAACTCATCATTCAATAGTTGGGATAGAGATTGAAGAAGTCTAACTTTAGCTTGTGTCACTTGCAAACAAGTTATCACTGATTGAAGAGTTGTTTTGTTCAATACCACTGTGTTGTCTTCAATCGTGTTTATTAGAGTGTTCGGTAACTCTAATAATTCTAGATTCCGAGCCATTTTAAAAACACTAAATGAGGTCTCCTTGTGCAAGTAATTCCTTATTACAATTTGACTTGACAGAAGAAGGTTTATTTGCAACTCGCTCACTTGAATTTCATGCTCGCTTTCTATTCACTCTCACTTGAACTTGCCTTGCTTGAACTTCTCGTTCACTTGCTCTTCTCACTCACTTAAATTTGTTTCTCGCTCGCTTGAACTTTTCTTGTATGAACTTGCTTCCAGGAAATTGAGGATGTCGGTTACTACCAAAAATGCATCCAAAAACTTGTGATGTTTTACAATGATTTAAACTTCTCAATCTTGTCAATTTGGACTCAAAATTACAATGAATCTTGGGTGTCGGGCTCAGCCGAAAATGTACCTTATGACAAATTCAACTCAACTTGATTTAAAAGGACAAGTAAACTTACAAAAGGGCTATTTGTAAGCTACAAATTATGGTTGATTTAGAAATTGAATGGATATTTGAAGTTGAAGGTGATTTGATTCCAAGTCACGTCCAATTCTTCTTTGATTACGGGGCTTGATTTGTCTATTGTTTCAGTGATTTTATGAAGAAATGTTGTTGAGAACTTGATATTGTTTCTTTTTTATTACTTGCGCTTGATTGTGCATGTACTTTCTTGACATTAATCGTGTGTGTTTGTTTTCCAAATGAGAGGTGTCAAAGACTAGACATAATTAACATCTTCAAGGAAAAATCATCCACTAGGACAATCACAATCACACACAAGCGCAAATTTCCTTAGACCCCCTTATTCAATTTCAGGGTGGTCTAGGACAAACATCCACCAAAAATCATATTTTTATTAACTTGGAAAAAGTCTATTTTCCTTTGAATACAAAAACAACCATTGTAAAGGACTCGGTTTTGAACATCAATGACTTCTACATACCTTTATCATTACCCACACCTTTTCAAAGATTGAATTACATTCCCTAGTGTATTTCAAAAATGGAAAACGTTTGCATATGAATTATCAACAATTCATTACTTTGCTGGAGTGAGTGCTCACCATCTTGTCTTAGCTTGGATTGAATATTTTCTCGCTCCTCCAGATTTTGTGATTGAGGATAACCGAACTCACCTTCAACCAAATCTTACTTTTTTGATTGTTAAGAATTGATTTCAATGGTCTTTCTTCCAATACAACAAAAAAATAACCTTGGAATCTTTCATCAAGAAGTCTACATAATACAACTTAGATATCTCATTAAATATAATACAACGTTGAAACTTCCAACGCTTTACTCAAATTTCTGAAGATTGCCTTCATTTTTGGCAATTTGCTCATATACACAGACTTCAAATCAGATCTCAGGTTTAATCTCATTTGATCAAGTGTTGATTTACTAGATTAAGAGTATGAGCCCTTATTTAAAT
The DNA here is from genome assembly GCA_000966675.3 of Picea glauca. Classification (NCBI taxonomy): domain Eukaryota; kingdom Viridiplantae; phylum Streptophyta; class Pinopsida; order Pinales; family Pinaceae; genus Picea; species Picea glauca. The sequence continues at coordinate 290,921 of JZKD02S2158491.1, forward strand.
TTTCCCCTACAATATTCACTTTCAGGAATCCAAACAGGATATAAAAACAAGAAACTTCTTCTCTTGGTTATTTCTGAAGATCCATCGAGCAATAGCAATCTAAATACCGTCTGCCACAGTCCCATTCCTCCATTTTCACATCTCAATTTTTCTGTCTCGGCTTGTAGATCATGTCTTTCATAAACAACAACAACATCGTAAACGTTGGCATGTGAAGTGAATTTGTAATGCGCTTTGTCCTCCTCAAAATTGTCAGAAAAAAAAAACACACAAGTAGAAGTGAACTTATTACCATGCACTTGGGGTTACCCTTGCACATGTTGTCACTCTCCTTTATTCAGGGAAAATCGATTGCAGATCGGATCGTTGTCCTCCGGAGTCAAAATCAAGCGACGATTTGTTGAAGCTATGATCTTCTTGACCACCAAGTAGAGAACCAAGGAACTTGTGTGCATTGATTGCAAATCTGTATAAGCTTCTTCCTTTGAAATCATCCCTCATCTCATTCAAACCTACACTTGGATCCATTCGAAAGAAAATTAGATCAATTCCTACAACCCACACATGGATACATGTCTCTTGATAATTTGCAGAGGAATTAGATCAAAAAATACAGATCTGATGTTTCCTCAACAAACGCATCCATAGAACAATGTATCAGAAAGAGAATTAATGGAGATAGATCAGAAGGGCATTATGTGCACCATTTTACTTTCATAATTGTAAAACCCTTCATCCTTGGACATTTCATGAAATATCTTGAGAAATAGCACAAAACAAGAACATTAAATTTGGAAAAATACGATGGGAAGATCGCTTGCCATTTGTTTGACTATTAGCAAGCAATTACATTGCTAACAACAAGATTTACTACTAGTGAGAAATTACATACAGAATGCATAGGTATGCTAGAGATAACTTGAGGCTTCTAAAACAGAAATAGAGGAGCAAAATGATTCTAGAATTCATTAAGACTGCATACTCTTATATCTCATCTTTTACCAGTGATAGAAAAGCCTCTGTAACTAGATTTATGCAAGAGTTCCACGATCTTGGCCAGAATTGCCTCACATCCTCACAATTCTATGACGATGCCTCCTCCTCTGATCATTCCTCTGAAAGTGTGCCTGCCTCTGATCATTTCTCTGAAAGTACCTCTGCCTCCTGTAATTCTTCTCGTGCCTATGATCATTCCTTTGGTTCTACCCATGATCACAATATTCCTCTGAAAATACCTCCCTGCCTGTTATCACAATCTCCCTTCCTACAGGCATAATCAAATGTAATGAGAATCCATCCTTCTTCCCAGGATATCTTGACTTAGGACGACATGATTGGAGCTTAAGTTAGAGATCTAACTGCAACTCCACGAGTATCTTGTTCTCTTATGGCTGCAATCTCCCTGTTAATCTACGAGTTAAACACCTGGGAAGATTACATGCGAGTTAAACACTAGTGAATATTCCAAGCCATCCATGATCTAGGAAAAAATTTCAATGCATAAATAAACCCAACAAACTCAGTTATTAATTAATACAGAAATCCACACTCTCTATTACAGATTTCGCCCATAGCTATGGCGCCAGACCATCCATCCAATCCATAGGTTGTTGCCAAACCGAATTCCTCCCTTGGAAAACTACCATGAAGAAACTACGAGGCTGATATTTTCATCCTCTTTTCACCATGGCTCTGATACCAATTGATAAATCATAAACAAGAACAACAACAATTGATAAAATAGAAACAAGAACAACAACATGGCGGAAAAGGCATAATAGCCAACACTATAATTATTCACTCCAATGTTACATATTTATAGTACAATGGGTGATGCCACCTAATAGAGAGATTTCTCTAGATCCTAAAATCATGCATGATGACTAGGCTAGACAATCTTAACTAACTCATTAGTTATCACTTGAGGATATATTACTAATATCCTAAATGAATAATACAAATATAGGTGAAAATTTAGACTTAGTGATTGGTAAAGGTAAGCCATAGGCTAATATCTCCTCTATCAACGAGCATCCATAGCCCTGACGAAGTTATCTGCATACCCTCTCCTACTATGCACTCATTTGATATAGTTGATTTTATTTCAGCAGAATGCCCTGAGTGAGTGTGAGAGGAGGACTTCTGTTATTTGAAAAATGAGATGGTTAAGGTGAAATTTTTGCTATCTTTTTCTGTGAGGTACATGTAGTCCTTTCCAGATAACCATATTTCCCTTAAGGTTTTACTATACCACCAGGCAGACACTTCATCACTTTTCCAAGGTTGTTCATCTGCGCAAGTTAGATAGAGAACCCTTCAAAACAACCGCAGGTCCCATAATGCTTCTTGCATGGTATGAGAGAAATGAATCAGGAACAAAGTTCATTATATCACATGAATTAAGGTCAGACATTGTCTTTCTAAACACAATCTTTAAAAGAATAAAATTACAATAGAAAACAACAAAACAAAAAAAATGCATTTCACAATTGACTTATCTAAACAAAACATCGTGAAAACATAAACACCAAATATATATATATATATATATATATATATATATATAATTTAATGTAAATATTGTTTTAGGGCTAGGCCATTCATCGAGAGGGCGTCAGGTTCCCCCCTCAGATTCTGCATCTGATACATGCCTACCCCAATCTTTGCGGCCACCTGGAAAGGTCTGAGCCATAGATTTTGAAACTTAGAATGTTTTCCTTTTGACTTATTTTCTCTATCCCATTTTAGGAGTAAGTATCCTACTTCAAAATTCTTCTCTTTAGCCTTATGCTTATCAAACCACCTTTTTACTATCTGTTGATGAGTTATGAATTTTTATTTTTCTTTCTCCCATTCTTCTTCCAACATGAGGAGGGTGTCAATTATTTGTTGTAATACTGATGAGGCCTGTCCTCTAGAATCCTAAGCAAGTTGAAGAGATGGAAGATATAGCTTTTTTGGTATAATGGCTTCTTGTCCATATACTAGAAAGTATGGGGAATTCCCTATAGCTTCCTTGGGTGTAACTCTATCATCCCATAAAGCATTATGAAGTGAACTATGCCAATTCCTCTAGTTGTCTACAACTGTTTTCTTTAATATTCTCACTAGGTTCTTATTAGTTGATTCTTCCACTCCATTCCCCTGTGGATAGTAGTTTGCAAAGTATCTTATTATGGTTCCTTTGTCTAGAGAAAACTTTGTTAACAAGGTGGAAGAAAAGTAGGTTGCATTATAAAAAACAAGGTCGGAAGGCACACTGAACCTTGTGATCAGTTGTTGTTCTATAAATTGAATAACCACCTTTTTGTTTACATGGGTCAGAGGGATGGCCTCTGCCCATTTAGTGAAATAATATGTGGTGGTTAGTATGTATCTATTTTGTTTTGAATAAATTGATGTAATTTCTCCTATGATATCTAACCCCCATTGCTTGAAGGGTCTGGAAACAACAACTGGTTGGAGTGGGACAACTACTCTCTTTTCCCTCCCCGCGCTTATTTGAGAAGTTTTACAGTTTCTAGCGTATGTGTGAGCGTCCCTGAACAAAGTAGGCCAGTAATAGCCAACTCTCAATATTTTATGAGTAGTGGTATTTCCTGTGAAATGTCCACTTGCAGGACCATCATGGAGCTCCTTCATAACTTTGTCTACATCTTCACATTCGATACATCTTAAAATTACCCCATTGTAATTAACATGGAATAGTACTGAATTTATGAGGCGATATTGTGCAGATATTAAACTGAGGGATCTCCTTTCTCTAGGGTTTAGTTTTTCTGGGCAAGTCCCATGATGCAAGAGATTGTTTAATTTCTCAAACCAAGACTCTTTCCCTAGGGAGACATATGAAGCTTCGCCACAAAATAATGCCAATTCATTTTCCCATCCGAGATCGTCATTTACTTGGTCCTGGGCTTCAACTGCTAGTTTGCATAACCCTTGTCCCTTAACCGGTTTAGTAGGTTTTATATCTACATCAAATTCTTGGACTATTTCCATCCAGTTTTCTCTTCCTTCCCCCATCTCTTATTGATTGAATAGGGATCAGACAACAGGGTGAGGCACAATGTATTTGGTATGGTTCTTAAGGATGTAAGACCTGGAGTGATTCATTGCTTTGTATACAAAATAAGACTTCTTGTCTATAGCAGGGTAATTTAGCTCATCCCCTTGGAGATTAGTGCTCATGAATGATACCGGGGCTTCGTTGTTGTCATCATCCTTATGAGTCAACACTATAGTTATTGATTTGTCAGAGGAAAAAGTATAGAGGAAGAAATCTCTGCTAAAATTGGGACTTCACAACACTGGGGCTTGAGATATTGGAGTCTTAATTTTGATGAATTCTCTCTTCCATTCATCGTCCCATTTAAATTCAACATCTTTATGAATCATTTTTTGTAAGGGTTTGATAGTTTCAGCGAAATCGGGGGTGAATTTCCTCACAAAATTGATTTTCCCAAAGAATGATTGCATAGCCTTTTTGTTGTGAGGTAATGGAAGCCGAGATATAGCTTTAATCCTTTATGGGTCTATGCGGATCCCTTCATGGGATATAATGTGGCCTAACAACTTACCTTCCTCAACACCGAAAATAGTTTACTTAGGGTTTAAGGATATACTGTATTTCCTACACCTTTCAAAAATCTGGGTTAGATGTTGAATGTGATATTATTTGTTCTTTGAATACAAAGTCACATCATCCAAATAGACTACTACACATTTGTTGATTAGTCCAAATTCTACATCCATGGCCCTTTGGAAGGTCACTCTTGCATTGATTAACCCAAAGGGATTTCATTTATAAGTGAAGGTTCCCCACTTGGTTCAGAAGGTAGTTTTCAAGCAGTCTTGTTATGAAACTAGAACCTGGTTGTAACCTGAGAAACCTTCTAGTAGGGAGAAAATTTTAGAACCAAACATGGTCTGCAAGAGTTGCTCCATTGGTGGGACTCGGTAATTTTCCTTTTCTGAAGCTCTATTGAGGTTTCTAAAATCTACGCATAGGCATATCTCCCTAGACTTGTTCCTCACAGGAACCAAATTTGCTACCCATGCAGAGTGTCTAACCTGGAAGATAATTTTGGCATCTAATAGTTTCTTTAACTCTTGATACATGAGAGGTTCTAGGGATGGGTGGCATTTCTGGAGCTTCTGTTGGAAGGGTTTCACTTCAGTTTTTAATGGGATAGTGTGTTGAATCATACGAGTATCATACATTTTTAGATCTCGGTAGGACCATGCAAATACATATTTATATTGTATGAAAAGTTTGAGATAGGCCTTCCTTTCCTTTTTAGATATTGTCTTGCCGGGATTTATATTCTTGGGGTTTTCCTAGGTTCCTAGATTTATAAATTCATGCATGGGACAAGAACTACTCGTCTTCGTGTTTTTTGACCCTTTAAATCTTTCCCTTAGGTCAAAAAGGTTTTCTAAATTGGCTATTCCCTTTGGTATCATGTGAGACCTTGATTTGTCAGTCGGTTGATTTGTCTGAGAATTGGTTTTTGCTGATTGTTCCTGAATAATTCATTGTCAATAGCCAAGTCTTTAAAGTTATCCTGATTGGTCAAAAATTTTATGATCTGTACATCTCTTTCAAAGACCTTCCAATTAGAAATATTGTTGGGCACCGACAGTTTGTAGAGTATCTCCACAGTGAACCGGGAGGCTTCATAATCTTCTAGAGGTGATAGCCTTAAGGAAGCGGTGGCTAGGGAATCAACAAGAATGTTATTTGTTTTGGATATCATTGTAATGTTGAAGGCTTCAAGATGCTTTATTACCCTGTGCACTTCATGTTGGTAATTCCTCAAGTGTGGAGAGTTTTAATGTATAGTGTTCCTTACTTGTCTAACGATGATTTTAGAATCTTCGAAAACCTTCAATTATTTGACGTTTAAGTCCATAGATTTCTTTATCCCTTGTACTAGAGCTTCATACTCGACAATGTTGTTTGTGCACTCAAATTCTAGTCTACAGGAAAGGAAATGAAATTTACCTTTTGGTTCAATGAGGATGCATCCTACCCCTGACCCTTCCTACGATTTAGATCCATCAAATTATAAGGTCCAAACTTGTGGGAAAAACCTACCAGCTTCCTCTTTCTTGTCACTTTCCTCTTCCCTTCGTGTTTGTTCCATGATTTCTAACACAGGTTCTTGATAGAAGACGATTTCCTCTCCCATCGTTGGTAGTTTCTCTTGAAAAATCATTTCATAGTTTTGAGTAAGAGGGACATTAGATGAGAGGGGGGGAAGATTCCCAAAATAAGATTCATAAGAATAATTGCCTAGTACGGAGAAATCTGTCAATGAGCGTTCATTTAGGGTTTCTGAGTCAGTGACAGTATGTTTTAGATATCTCTCCCTATTGATCCTGATCATGTTCTTGTGACCCTTTAATGGCATCCAAAGGTGAGCCGAGTATGTACTAAAGTATCCATTTAACTTCTTAAACCGATCTTGACTTAATAACTATCCATAAGCTTCTGGAATATCTACTATAATGATGTCAATTACTTACACATATTTAGGGTGTGTCTCTATTATGATTATTACATCCTTGAGCTCTCCTATAACTTTCACCTAGGTTTTGTCTAATTGTATAACATGTTTATCTCTTTTGAGAGGGACTACGTTTAATTTTTTGCAAATAGACATTGGCATAACATTGGAGGATGCTCCCGAGTCAACCAAACAATTATGGAGGTTTCTGTTGAAGACTTTAAACGTTAAGAGGAACGGTGGGACAAAAGGTTTTCCCTTCTTATCCTCAGATAAGGAATTCACAGTTGGTTTATTTCTTAGATCTGTGGGAGTTAGATTTCCTCCTTGGTCAGTGTTTTTCATGGGATTTTCCATTGATTTCAATGCTTGTAACAGAAATTCCTGTTGCAGAGGGATTCTACACATGTCCATGACTGATATATTTTCCTTCAACTTCTTCAAATATTATACTATGTTGTTGTCTAGCTTGGGAGATTCTCGTGTATGGATGTTTATAGGGTTTATTTGGGGAACAAAAGGTGCTTTTGGGTGATTGAGAGCTAGTTTTCCTCCCAAAGTTTGGGTCATAGTAAGGTTGTTTGAGACATGTTGACCCCTACTTCATGTTTTCACAACCAAGACTTCTGCGGGTGGTTCTTGAACCTCAAATAGATCATCGAAAGGCATAGGTAAATCAGGGTCCCATATCAATATGGTTGTTTCTTCTAGTGGATCAACCTCTTCTTGATTGGAAATATTTATAGTAGAGCCACTTGATTGTTCGGTTAGGGAGACTTCATCTAGAAACTAATTGGCCATCAAATTCATGGCATGCACCCATTGAGGGAAGTCTCTTTCAAAGTGATTCTCTTGATGATAGTTACAGAAAGAGTCGGATGCTATGTTTCCTAGGTCGATGTTTAAGTTGGTTGGGGGAGGTTCAGTTGCTTTGAACGGTGGATTCCTTTTGAAAAAAGGTTTATAGGGCCTCTGGCCTTGGTTTCCTTCCCCTGTACTTATTTTCATGTCTATGATCTCATTTGAAAACTTCTTGACCATGAGTTGTAGGTCCTCTATGTCCCCATTTCCCTTTTCAGGACCTTGTTCTGTTTGTTTCCCTGGGGGTCTAGTCAACAGGAGCCCTCTCCTGGGAGGAGGTTGAACTTATTTCTTAACTAATGAGACATGGCCTTCTTTACATCCCTTCATTTAAAACTCTATTGTTTTGGCTTCTTCAAAATTCTCAGCTAAGGTTTCTTTGGCAACCCTCTTCACAAACATGGAAATAGAAGTTGGGAGAGCATTAGAATATACTTTGATTTGCAATTCCTAGGTTGGTTTCACTTCAGGTTGGAATTTGTTCAATATAGTGGTGAATATTTGATTGAAGTCTTTGACCTTATCCTTTGAACTCATGGTGGTGGCAAACAAATCGACCATTAAAGCTCATGTAGTGGTTTCTTCTACAAATTTATCTAGAAAATCCTTTTGAAACTTCGTCCAACTAGTTATGGATCCTACAGGTAAGTTAAAATACCATGTGGAGGTCAAATTCTTGAAAGTGTAGGGGAAGATATTGCATACTACATCTTCACATTGAAAATTCATCATTCTGATAGCCAGTATGAACTTTTTGATATGGTCTTCAGGAAATCCTGAGGTTTCTGGGTCAAAATTAGGGAGTAGCTTCTCTGGATGTTGGGGAAGGTTATGTACTTGTCTTGGGATGGCCAAAGAATATTTTTCCAACCAAGGTTGATTATTCTGGGGTGGGTTTCCCCTTTCTTCATCATGTTCATTGTTATCTTCCATGTCTTTAGATCCTGAAACTGAACATTCTGAGTCAAACCCTTCCTCTTTCGAAAAATCGTCGGGCTCAAAGAAGTTGTAGGCCAGGGTTTCGGGGATTAGATTAAGAGGATGTTCGATTTGGGTAAGGGATAAATATATTAGGTCTTCTATTGTATGTACAAAAACCTAGTCGGGGGATTCGACCACTAGTCTTCTTATTTGTTTTCTTCGAGGAAGTAACATAGCTAAGGGCAGTGCATCAATCTCTCGGGTGTAAGCTCTTGTGATTTTCCTAAATTGGTTTAATTCCTCGTGAGGAAGAGCATACATTATATCATGGAAAAATTGTTCTTCCTCGTGCTAGGGTGAGTTACTCATTTCAGGAGTACTCAGTGTGTGTGGGTTGTCTTGGGAATGACTAGTCATGCATGTGGGTTGTTTTTAATCTATAGGATGTGTGAAAGATTTTGTAAAAAATATTGTCAGCCATTCATTCTTCAGGCCCTCCTTCTAGTGCCAATTCTGTTGAGGGGTCCTGAATCCCTTTAACTCAATAGAAAAAATGAAGCCCGCAACCAAGGCCCAATTAGACTCTGCAATGTTTAATAGTGGAATGGTTCTCCATATCTTGCGATCCAGCCAAATAATCGATGGGCTTTATGTTTTCTAGTGAAAGTTTCTCCTTCAGTTGAAACATTCTCTTTTTGTATTTTCTCTTATAGGTGGGACTGATACAAGATAAGAGTCAATATAAACCAACTGGGTAACAAGGTGGGAAAACTTAACTACTGGAGAAGGCTGAGCTTGGGATAACCCTTTCACTCTAGCATGCAGACAATGATTCTCTACCACAGGTCTAGTAATAATACATTAACCTGCTGGTGTTCAAATTATTGATTGAGACACAATTTATGAGAAGAAAACATGCATGTGATAAACGATGGCAAGAAAAATTGTTTCCTTAACCCTAATCATCAATCACATATTAACACAATGACTTACTTTCATCATTAAAGATAAGAACTATAAAACATTGAATTGGATAACTTATCAACAGATTTTGAAGCTCTTACTCGTTACAACATACATTCATGAGATGAAATCATAAACAATTCTTCTCCACATCCAATCATACACACATTTGATGAAAACACAAACTTGTATCTAGTCCTAAACAAGACTTCTCAATTAAGGCAACTCTGAAATAGTTCTTTACAAATCCAAAAAAGAGGGTATTTTCAACAACCATCTACCCTTTGACTAATAGGTCGATCCTCCTATTTATAAAATACTATTAACTAAAAATAACTATTAAAATGTAGCTAAGTAAAACAAACTTGCCACATGGCACTTCCTTCTATCACTCTTCAAAGAGACATCAAATGATCTCATTTGAGTGGATGACTCTTCTTGTACTCCGACCACTTGATGAAGAGATCCTTGCATGTGGTAGCATACGGGAATCTATGTTGTTCCATTGGGGCCGAAAGAATCTATCTTATCTCTACTGCATGTGCCAAATACTTTACTATTCTGGCACTTAACTGTTGCAACATGGTTTGATCTTTGATCGGGTGCTCCATGAACTGCAACACCTGTCTTGGTGCCATGTCTTCCACCTTTGATATTTGCTCAACCCATGATGAATCTTTTTTGATGTGCGATTTGACTATGTCGTGTAAGTTGAAAAAGTCATTGAGTGTGCCAAATTCGAGGAGGCCGATGTATCTCATTCCCTGGTTGATATTGGTCCAGCTTTTCTCACACTTGGCTCATTTCTCTTGGATTGATTAATGAGGTTCTTGAGATATTTTAACCCAATATTTGGTCGATTTCCTTATGTGGTTGATGATGCTTTCCATTAGCACCTAGATGCCGTGCTCTTCAATGTATCGGCCCTGTTGCACCACGTTGATATAATTGATCCTTTCCATGGCATGGTGTGATTTCTCGTACCACCTCTCCATATCCTTGCACATCGTTAGTGCCATGAGGGTTTCGTCTTGAATCTTGGCTCTCCTCACAGTGAATAGGTATCATTCATCTGTAAATTTGTTGTAGGCCTCCTTGAATTCACTCCTTAGGAACATCGCGACCTGTGTGGTGTCTTGGTAATATTTCTCCAAGTGGCGTAAATGTTCCAATTCTTTCATAGTAGTGGCCAGGTCCTCTTCATCCCTTTTTTCTCTATCCAGGGTGGCATCTGTGATTTCTATCCCTACACTGATAAGTTCAGATGTCTTGGCATGCTCTGTGTTGATTAGTTTTTCCTTCGTGGTGATGAGGATGGAGTGATCTAGAGTGATCCTCCACTTCTTGGTGGTTCTCTATACGATATATTTACTTTTCCTATCATAAGTGATGGCATGTATGTAAGCTACTTCATCCATAGGTTTGTGGATTTGCTGACCTCCCTAGGTGAGCATATTTCCCAGGATCCTGATGGTATATATTTGTTCAAGACTGGGTTCTTGAACTTCCTCCATGTGTTCCTAAGGTCTAGCTTCTGTTTTTTTCTCATAAGGAAGTTGAGTATCGATTAATATTGAGGTATCAGGGGTAGGATCAGTACTTATTTGATAATCGACCATTGAGACGATGATTTTGTGCTATGGAGCTTCTTATTTTTGTTCGCCAGACCCTGGCTCGTCCTTCAGACTATCTGCTTGGGTCTCTAGTGCATCGGGTAGCTCATTGTCTAAGACACTTTTGACCTCTTATTATTTCTATGGAAGGCCCCAAATTTGAGCATCGGGAGTTGGGGAAGATGCCTTCTCTGGCAACTTTTCCTTTGTGATCCACATAGGAGTCACTAGGGATACCTTCGGGATTTCTTCATCATCATATATATTTATCAATTCATGGAAGGGGTTTGGTGCACTAGTCCTCCCTGATGTTCCAACTATCTCCAGCTAAGCTGAAACATCCCCCGATGATTTGGCATGTGGCGTTGTAATTTCAAGTTTGTCTGACCCGAGGATTTCATCAATTTCTATTAGCTCAAGGCCACTTGGGCCTTCTCAAGTTTCATATGGGTTGTTGGTAGGGGCCCCTATCATTTATATGAGGTCTAGTTCATATTGAAGCTAATCAATTACTTTATGCTCTTATTCTATCATGAGCAATCCCCTTTCCCATGCATCCCATGTCATAGGGAATCCTCTATCCTACACTGGGGCCACCAGGGGAACCTCTGTTGCTTCTGTCGCTCTCATTTCTTCTATGTCTTTGAGGGTCTCTTGAGCCTATTTCTCTATTTTTGTTTCTTGTTCATCTAGGCTCATGGCCCTGAACCTGGTCATTTTGGGGTCGGCCATCCTCGCTACCACCTCGTCCCAGTCCTAGGCATTTTTCGTGAAGACTTCATCTTCAAATTTGTCATGGGTGTACAACCAAAAGGACAACACTTGTGAATCATGTTGCAAGACAATCCCCTTTGGATAATTCTTATGGAACTGGCCTGTTTGGAACCTGAAATTGAGCTAGCTCAGGCCTTCTTGTTTGGATTGAATTGTGTCTTTAACCAAGTAGAAACCTACATGGAAACCATAGGGAATGAACATTCGCTTCTTGTCCTTGACCAGGGTGGAATTGTAGCCTTGCAGGATGGTTTGGTAGAATATTTTGCCAACTACAAGTTGGTCTAGGACATGAAATTGTAAGAGATGTGGTGCTCTGGTAGCCTCGAACACCCTCATGTAGGTTTTGCGCTCGTCTAAGTACTAGTGACCTACTTTTGATATCATCTTCTTGGTCATAGCCGATAGTCTCAAGAATGATTTCTTAAAGAGAATGAAATAAATTCATGCAATGAATTCATCGCAGATGAGGGAGTAATACTTTTTATACCTGTTCTCCCATAGGATGATGAAATAAACATGGACTAGGATCTCTACGACATGCCAGCTCAGATTCATTCATACAAAAATGTTTCTGGCGCACATGACATGAAGCAAGTATGAAGCCATGTAAAAAAATGGTATCACTCCCTCCTTCGACATCTGATCTTGTTGTATACATATGCTCATTTTTTTAGAAATTATGGCTCCCCAGTTGAAATTACTCCCAGAGACATCCATTGTGTAAGATAAGGGCATCCATGCCTCTGAAAATATGGAGCAGTCCTTCTCTACATATAATCGGTAGATGAGAGCCATCAAATAGATGTATGGCTCACTTAAATTTGTCGTTGAGTACCATCTCGTGCTCCAATTGGTGTATTTCTTCACCTCCCTCCACCATGAGGCCATCACCTGGATGGTGTCATGGCGCTCATAGAAATTCATGACAAAATATGTGTTTAGTCGCTCCTCAGGGTCCCTAATCTTGTAGTACTTATGGACTTCCACTGGTAAGAACACTTCAACACAACCACCATTGTCATCATTTATCAAACACTTTTGTGTGTCAGTGTGGTCGATCAGCCACTTCAGGACTTCAATATAGGGGAAAACAAGATTTCTGATCACCACCATATGCAGGTACGAACGCCAAACGTTCGTGAACACTTCGTCGTCGAGCGCTCTAACATCTGGATCACTATGTGGTATATATTCTGGGTATTCCTCCTGATTGATCTTGTTAAAAAGTTCTCCCCAGTGCAGGAGCATCATCCTGTATAGTGTGCTTTCCTTTGTATCTCTAAAGGCTGAAGGTTGGATGAAATATTTTTTCGTCGATGTTTTGATGATAGGCTCAAGTCTTAGCGTGTATTCCAATTGTTTTGTGACCCCTGGAGAGGAGCCTTCACCTACTTCTGATTCTTTCAACTTTGTTTCCTTTGATGATCATCTGGTGGTTATCTTTCTTGGTGGCATTGTTCTTGCAACTCAAAACTAATTTCAGAGACTGTGTAAAGAAAAAAACCAAAAAAAATATATGAATTGTAACCATGTAAAATCCATAGACTTGGATACATACCTATAAAGCTTGCTAAACCTGGTTATTTGATACTCAAGGGATCTCTGCAGCTTTGGAATTATTCATCTTGCTTCTTTAGATGCTATGAATCTCCTTGTGTGTAGAATGATTTCGTTTACATCGGCTGAGGAGAATTTAAACCAGTGAAGAACTTACCATGTTGCATCAACCATTCAATTCGGGTGATGAGCGAAATTTAAACAAATATGTCGCCGAATCTCTACACTTAAATTCATCTTGGGTTGACGACGGAGGCATGGGCGTGATCCGGTCTATCGATGATTTCAAATGGCTACTTTGATTGGAACACGAGGTAGAAACTAATGTGGGATTTGGTATTAATTACCCCTTAAATGCTCAAAATTCGATCATATCTAACACTAAAATGTCCCATTGTATCTCTCTCTTAGTGGGTGGATCGAGGATCAAGGATGTGCTATGAACATTTTCATTGATGTCCTTCTGCAAAATCTTCCGATGTCGATCAATATCACCGTACAATGTCGCAGTGGAAAAGATGACTTGGAGGTGTGACTCAAACCTAGGTAACCAAGAATGACTCGTATGGCTTTCCCAATCTGGTAAATACATGTGGCATTGAAGACCGGTGGCTTAATTAGCATGTATTAGTCGGAGTCGGTACTTTCCTTAATTTATGCGTTCTAAAATAAAGTTTGTCTTGCTGATGCTTAAAAAACATCCAGGGTCGGCAATCGACTATAAACCTATCACGCGTTTTCTTTAGATTACTTCCTCGAAAAAGTCCCGATGCCAAAAATGCATTGGGGATCAGTGATTGAGAGTATCTTTTAGTGTGGTCAGAATGTTTTTGGCAATCCTTTTAGGATTTACTCGGTTTCAATAAGCTCATTGGGCATCGTCTATCGACAATATATTTTCTTTCTTTCTTAACATCTATTACTCTCGTCTTTTTTCGATGCCGAAGGGGATCAGCTTTCAGCGATATCCTTATGCAATACTTGTCGTAAAACAAAACTTATTTTTGTCCATACCGATGAATATTGATGCTTGGCAACTGAGGTTTCCCAAGTGGTTCTTTTCCATCTTTGAATTCCTTTCGATGTTGAATTTGAGCACGTTGGGTGAAGTGTTTTGGCTATTGATTCTTTATTTAGGTGTTATGGTATTTTAAGTCATAAATTCAAACAAAACTAAATAGCTGATGAGAGACATGATAATAAGAAAAGAAAAAAAAATTCTCATAATGAAGTCGAATTAGATAGTGCAAATATCAAGTGGTACCCAAAAAGTAAAAATTGACATAGGATTTTTAGGGTGTGTTGAGTGCTCAACACGTTCATAAACCCAAAGTATCCCACAGTCCATGTACCCTTGATCTCTGAGTTTATCCACTTTTTCACGCCTCTGGAAAAATTTAACCCCATGTCTAAGTCGTCCCCCTGACACTAGATACAATTTTACGGTTGTTTCCAATCATCCTTGAAACATACCCCCAACCAAGAGAAGTCTTGAGTCTCACCGCATCTTGACTTTGTTAATGTTCCCTATCATTTCTTGATCTTATCTCATGGATTTCATGAAGCCCTTTTCTTTGTGGCCTCGCGTCTCCCTTCATGAAACTTAAAGGTGTAGACTTATTCATGACAAAGTCGATCGTGCCCCATAAACCTATTTCACCTTCCCACTACAAACATATGGCCCTGAGACACCGTGAAATATTCCAAAGATTGCACCATGAGTGAAATAATTTGGAGAATGTGTTTTTTTAAGACTCACCCATCAACCCACAAGACGGCATGCCTAGCCCATTTTGGGAGAATCTTTGTGAAAGAATTGCTTGTGGGATTTTCCTTACCTAAAAAATTGACACCTAAAATTATGTAATGTTGAAACCTCATGTCTTGTGAATTCATCGAATGAATTCCCCACACATAACCCATGGTTTCCTACCCATCAAATTTCTCCTGTTCCCAAAAAACCACTCAGACAGATACATGATTCCAACCTACACAATGCCAATAAATGACAAGACGGTTCCTAAAAGTGTATCACCCAACCTGACCTTTTAGACATACAAGATCCCTGTAGAATAAAATAAGTACAATAAAGTACAGGGAATTGTAGATAAGAAAAGGACATATATAGGTCGAATATTTGTTATTGTAAAATGATTAATAATAGATTTGGATTTTCAGGTATCGAAAGAATAATGGAAGGAGTCATCAAGAAATCAGACATAAATTATCACACTTAATATTTAAACAAACAATATCCATATCCCTGCCCAAACAAAGTATATAGGATATGAGTATTGAATGACAAGGGAAAAATAACAGGGCAAATAAGAAATGCATATCATTGGCTCATGCAATATCATATGGACCCTAGGTGATTAATAATGATGATGTATTTTCTAAACGAGAAGAGTCATGCAGGACAACGTTAACGACACCCTTTCCTCATCATCATACCTCAGTAGAGACTGTCCAAAACATTATAAAAAGAAGAATAGAACATGGAAAATGTCATTGTTTGGCAAAGAGATGAATAGAGTGTGAGCTATCTTAGCCATTATAGCAGGGATAATACACTATTTCAATGAGTTATTTCCACCAGGAGGAACTGTCAAGATTCAACAAAGCCAAGTCAACGAGGAAATTCACTTTTTGAAAAGTAGAAGAGTACCTATCACTAGAGAAATAAATACACAGATCACGAGATGGAAATAATACACAATTCAAGCTAACATACGTATGGATAAAAATGGATAGTTAAGTCATAACCTTGTTGCAAGAAAGAAATGAACATTCAGAGTTCAACAATTATTCATGTTCCCAAAAGGGTACAACTAGGGAGAATAATTTCATCTTCTTCTCGGTCAACGAGTTCCCTTGAACCCTCATCATAGGTCCCCAATCAATGAATAGGTTCACCTATAGTTTTCCATCATCTAGACCAAATTTTTAGGGGGAAATCCTATTGGCATGTTTACAGGTAGAGTGTGCTTGTCATTGATGGAAAGAACAACAATGATGTTGGTGAGTGTGCATGGAACTAAAAACAATGAGGACATGGAAGAGATATCTCGAGAAGATCAAGAGGAATAGAGCAGAGTTGCACACAGAGCTCAAGTGTGCACTAGGGTCGCGGGAAACTTTTTCCAAACCTCAGGAGAGATAGCATTTTGAGATGCGTAGACGATATCCCATACATTAAGGCTCATATAAGGATCAAAGGTCACAGAACCTTTGACACTTAGAAATTCTTCCAAGTTGAGAGGATGCATAAGCACTCAGAGGAAGAGATTAGACCTTAGCCATCGGATCGGAGCACAAAGGACCGAAAATGGTTAGATCCAATGGAGATGCAAGGAGGATAAGCCTAGGATCCAGTCAACACTCCAAAGTTGCGAAGGAATCCTTGTCGTTGGAGCTAGAGGACATGCAGTGAGCGATTGGAATTTCAATGACTCACAAACCAGAGAATTCAAAGGTGAGTGTTGTGGGAACTCGCGATATGCGAGGTCACAAAATGATCCTAACCGTTGGAACCAAAGGACACATGGCGAGCGATTGCAATTTCGATGACTTGGAAACTAGAGAATTCAAAGGTGAGTTTTGTGGGAACTCATGATATGCAACGTCGCGAAATGATCTAGGTTGTTCGATCCAGAGGACACATGGTGGGAGATCAACATTTCACTGACTCACAAATCAGAAAATTCAAAGTTGAGAGTTATAGGAACTTGCGATATACGAATTCACGAAATGATCTGAGTCGTAGAGTCACCGAGGATATGGACCGTTGATCTGATATGAAGTCCAAGTTCATGATATTTTATCATAGCCATCGATCAAAGTGAAATATCTGGGTCTTTAATTCGATATGGAGTACTTCAGAGTTTCGCGAGTTGAGAGATTCGAAGCAACTCACAGCAGAAAGTTGAAAAATGCAAAATTGTGACTTGATCTAAGCCATCGGATCAAGGAGACATATGGACCATTGATTGTCGATGGAGATGAGATGTGAAGTCACGAAACACAAAATTGCAAAGTACTCAAAATATTTGTCCCACAGTCACATCAACAAAAAGTTAAGGGAGGAGCTAGCATGTCGCTAGGCTCCACTTCGGTGATCGTTGAAACCATGAAGCACCCTTTTTGATTAGTGAATGGTCACAGCCTGTGGTCTAATCTGTAGAATATTGGGGAAGGAGCTAGAAATTCTAGGCTCCATTTCAGAGTTTCGCGAGTTGGGAAGATCGAGGCAACTCGTCGCTGGATATCCCGAAATGCGAAGTTGTGGAGTGCCTCTTAGATAGGCGTCTGGTCATAGACATGATTATGTGGAAGCTAGGATATTATAAAGAAGAGGTAGCACCCACTGTGTAGACTTCTCAGAGAGAAAAAAAGGCACCAAAGACATGAGTGCGTGGATTTTCTCTCAGTAACTGCTAGAGATGCACTGATTGTAACTTCAGAAAATGAGTGATTGCATCTACCAGACAATTCTAAGAATATCAGGGTGATCGCCAGAGGAGTTGAAGACTCTTGAGGTATCTATCAATGGAATGAAGACTCATAATAGAGATGATTTATAGATGGAAAAGAGTTGAATACTGTATCTTCCAGAGAAGAAAAAGAGTCTCAACATAACGACCATGGATGAAGAACAAACTAAGTGTAATCACCAGAGGGGACGAAGAGTTGGGTGTATTATCTGGTAGAGGACTGGGCATTATAAATATACGCAGAACAGAGAAGAGGTGGTTTCTTCTATTGATATTAGTTTCTGCATGAGGGAAGAAGTTGGTTGTGCAGAGGACTAGAAGAGTATATAAGAGATGCAACACATAAAATGGGGTGCTACTGTTGAGAGTGATTCATGTGGGTAGAAGCATGCATCGTGCAGGAGAAGAAGTGCATAAGAATCAGAGAACAAAAATGCATATTTGAGATAAGAACAGAAAGCACAACAAACGTGAGGTGAGAGACACTGATGTAGGCAGAGAAGAGCAGTGTAGCAGAATAATGATGAGACTGGTAAGCCATAGATAAATGTTGTATCACTGTGATAAAGTTGTAAAAAGAAAAGATTTATATTTCAAGGTGGTAGGGAGGTGCTAGGGAGGATTGGTGCCCTCAGAGTTTCAAGTGGGTGCTTGAACACAAGGAGTTGTAGCTTCCATCTGGTTGCAGCTAGAAAAACCAGGGTGGCAGGGTGGTGCAAGGGAGAACTATTGTTCTCTGTTACACAGGTCGGTGCCTGTGTGACTAGAAGTTGGTGCTTCCATCTAGTTGGTGTTGGAACACTTAGGGAGTTGGTTCTTCCTTCTAGTGGGTGGTAGAGAAACCAGAGAGTTGGTGCTCTCAGCAAGTTTCATTTTTCAAAACAGAGGTGGTAGCCTCAAATGAGTTGCTGCTCATAAGAATGATAATGTACAAAAAATAAAGATTACTTATCATATCAAAAAGAAGAAGAGGTTTCTCACTTTATGGGTTTCCTCAGGAAATATCTGTCTCTATACATTTCATGTGTGTGATTGATGTTGAATATTCTATTGCTTACTTCCCTGCATCATTGTGATCATCATTGAGTGTTTTGTAAAGAGTTTAAAAAATGGGCATAATCGTTTAAGCACAGTAACAACTGATTCAACTCCCCTCTCAGTGGTTCAACAATTGGTATCAGAGTTGGTTCATTTTATCTAAGGGTATATTCTATAGCTTAAACATGACTAGCCATGAAGGAAATTCAACCAATAAGGCCCCCCTGTTCAATGGAACAAACTTTACCTTCTGGAAAATTAGGATGAGAACCTACATAATGGCTTTAGGTGCATATGTTTGGGATGTGGTAGAGACTGGTTATGTAAAGCCAGTTGTACTAGCTTATAAGGATGACAAGCTAGAGTTCAAATTCAACGCTAAGGCTATGAATGCCATTTTGAGTGGACTTGCAGAAGAAGAATTTGTAAAAGTTATGCACTTAGAATCTTCCAAAGAAATGTGGGAGAGACTCATTAGCAGTTATGAAGTTAATGAGAAGGTAAAGGATTCCAAGCTTCAAACCTACAATTTATAGTTTGAACAGCTAAAGATGAAAGAGGATGAAATTGTTGGGAGGTACTTTCTGAGATTTGAAGAACTAGTGAATTTGATGAAGAGTCTCGGTTAGAAGTTTGAAGATGTAGTCTTAGTCCAGAAGATTTTAAGATCTTTTCCAGATAGGTTCAACCCAAAGGTATCTTCTATAGAAGAACTTAATGATCTAAAAACTTTGCATTTTGATCAACTTCTTGGAATGTTGACTTCATATGAAATGAGGATAGGTAAAGATAAATCCACATCTAGAGAAGCATCATTTAAAGCTAATAAGAATGAGAATTCTGATCCTAATGAAATTGAAGCAAAATTTGTGAGAAGACTAACGAAAGGATCAGGAAAGTACCAAGGAAAATGTCCCTTCAAATGTTTCAACTATGGAAAGATAGGTCACTTTGCATCTAAGTGTCCACACAAGAAGCAAGATCAGAATTCTGAAGGAAAAAAAAATCAAACCCAAGAGATTTGGTAAAAAGAAAAGTTTATGCGTAAACAATGATGAATCTTCAGAAGACACAGATAGTGACTCGTCGTGTGAAGATAAGGTTAATGACTTTATGCTCATGGACCAAGAGGATTATGATAATAAAATCACATGAAGTATTGCTGACGATGAAGAAGCTATGGTTGACTTGGAAGGAGAACTGATCAGTGCTCTAGAAGAAATTGTTAGACTCAGATCTAATAAGAAAAAGAAAAAACAATTGTTGATACAGTTTGAGAAAGACAATAAAGAACCTAGTGAAGAATTTTCCCAAATAAAAGTGGAATTAGAAGAGGCAAAGAAAATAGAGGACATTCTGAAACAACAATTATTAGAAAAGAAAGCAAGATGTGAAGCCTTGGAAGAAGAGGTAGTGTTAGCGATATTTCTTGTAAAGGGGGTATCTTCCTAAAAAGATAGGCCCATTTGGGTGGAAAAGTGCGAAGAAGTGGGGTAAAAACCCACTTACCCTAAGTATAAGGTGCAAATGCATGTTTCGTTAAGCAGCAGACAAAAATGGGTGGCTAGGATCTACGTGCCCATATCTACGGTCAGGGTTGGATTCCGAAGCCTCCTCGCCTTTCTACCTTTAAGGTAGAGGGGGGGATCCGGAATTGAGAACGCAAGTTTGAGAGGCTAGGATTAAGGTGCTTGGATCTACGGTTGAGGATGGATTCTGGACCCCCCTCCCCCCCCTCCCCCCCGCTATTCTTCCTTTAATGAGGGGGGGGCAGGTCTAGAATGGGCAGCTTAAAGCGGGTTCCCCCTTGTCACGTCTCTGTTGTCCTCCATCATCCATCTTTCACCATGTGTCTTCCACTCAGCACCATCCTGGCCCACCTTTTTTCCCATTTCCTCACCCCCACCTGTCATCTCCTGCCATGTATTCCTCTCTCTCTTGCTCCACCCCACTTCCACCTGTGTCATGTCCTCACTCCCCAACCTATCACATTGCGACCTCCTTGTCACTGTGGCACATCACCTCATCATCTGGTGTCATGGCCTTCATTTCTTTTCCACCTGGTGCTTCCACCTCAACACCTCTCATCTCACCCTCACAGTGTTGACGCCATCGCCCCCGTCAGACCCTCATCCACATCCGCCATATGAGTCCCCTCACAGTAGTCCAATGAAGCAACAAAATCCAAAGCGAGACTTCCATGTCCTGCAGGTGCAGATTTGACCAAGTTGTGCCTAATCCCGAGAAAGTAGTTATTGAGGAAGTTGATGGTGGTTGAACTTCATCTACTTCCATAAATAGAAGGCCAGGAAAGGACAAAGCATAGAGGCATATTTTCAGTCTATCCTGACAAGGATCGTGTCTGACAGAAGACTGCATGGGCAGTCTTCCCAACGTCTGCATGCGCAAGCTGGCAGAGAAGATCCTTGACATCAAGCATTGAACTCATGATGTGATCGTGCCTTCAACGCCTGAGTCAGTTCCAAGTATATGTAGGCATTTTTGCCATTTTTGTATGGATCGATGGTAGAGCAAAGCTCCCAACTCTAAATATTTAACAAAGCCTTTGGTTCTCTAGTTATAGAATGATATTTTGAGATTTCTTGTTTAATGGCGACCAACCTCCTCCTTTCCCCTTTCCTCTGAATCTAAAGCCTGGGCATGATTGATCCAGTCGGGTGTTACTGTAACTATATGATGCTTGTTTGATTGTATTAGTTCTGCAACGTTTGAGGTTTATTTTGAAGTTTCTTTGGTCTGATAGGATCTCATATCCGAGACTTTTCCCCTTTTTTTTCTTTCACTTAATCACCACTATGCAAATTTATTGGCTTAAGTTAGATCAATACCTCGCATATCCTTGCTGTTCCAATCCATTTTTCTGAGTGAGCAATATTGTTCTGAGTTTACTTCCATTTGATCACCCTCTTTTAAGCAAATCGTGATATAAACTGATGGGCGTTAGGCTCTGCTTCTGCTGCAATCCAGGAGTGACTTCTGAAGCCAACAGGTAGTAAAAACTAGAAAAGAGATGGAAAGGTTTAAAACATTGTATCTTCAAAACATTCCAAGCATTAAATCCACAATAGAACTAAATGACATTATGAGAAAAAAAAGATCTTCGTTGTTGAATATTGGTTTAGGTTATGTAAATGGTTCAGGCAACAAACAACCAGAAAGAAAAGAGCTAGTAACAATGATCAAGTTCCAAGCCAGTGGACAATTAGACCATGAGAGCACTCTGTCACCTAAACATAATAAAGAAAAGATGATCCCTGATAAAAAACAAAGAGATCAGAAGATGGAGCAAAAAATTCCAAGAATAAGGCCATCCTTCAGGTACCAAAATTTCTTTCATGGCTAGTATTTTTACTGTTCTAATTTTGGTCATAAGATTTTGAATTGTCAAATTATGTTTAGAGACATGCAACTGAGGAGGTCAAGAAATAAACAATCTTTACAACATATAACTAGGCAGCCAATGAATAGAAAACGTAGCACCAATCACTTTGACCTACTGAACAATGATCTTGAATGTACAAAGCTGCAAACTGCCATTTGAAGAAGTACAAGGCAGAACCAAGGATAAATCCTTTAGCTAGAAATGCTAGCACATGGAAAAAGAAAGACAGTGAAAAATGTGGTCTAGTACTTTCAGCTCAAAAACAAAAATACCCATGGTATATATACAGTGGATTTTCCAATCACATGACTCGAGACAAGGATAAGTTTATGTCTATAAGTAAAAGAAAAATAGGAAATGTAACCTTTGGAAATGATGAACCAGGTAAAATCCAGGGTAAAGGGATGGAGAGTTTGAGTAATGGTAAAGGAAAATCCCAAGATATTCTTCTTGTAGATGGGCTGAAACATAATCTGCTCAATGTAATTCAAATGTGTGACAAATGATGTGAAGTGATGTTCACTTCCAAGGATTGTAAGATAAATTCTGTAAACTCGGGACAAGTGGTGGCTAAAGGCACAAGGACAAAAAATAATGTATATGTGCTGAAAGAAGATAAAGAAGAGTGTCATCTAAGCAAACATGATGAAAGATGGTTATGGCATAGGACACTTGCACATATAAAATTTGACCACTTAATAAAGCTCAAAAATCTTGAGGCAGTAAAAGATCTTCCAAGAATATCAAAGCCACAAGACTCCATGTGTAAACCCTGCCAAGTAGGAAAGCTAACCAGGACATAGCTTAAATCCAAGAGCTCTACTTCAATAGAGAAACCACTCCAATTAGTTCATATGGATTTATGTAGACCATCAAGAGAGGAAGGCACAGGAAAGGAAAACTATTTTATGTTGATCATTGATGATTACTCCAGACTTACTTGGGTCACTTTTCACAAAGAAAAAGATGAAGCATTTGAGAAATTTAAAATATTTAAGGCTTTAACTGAGAATCAAATAGGCAAGATGTTAAAGGAAATAAGATCAGATAGAGGAGGGGAATTTATGTCAAGTGAGTTCAAGGAATTCTATGATAAACATGGGATCAAAAGAGAATACACAATCCCAGGAAATCCACAACAAAATGGAGTAGTTGAGAGGAAAAACAAAACAGTTCAACAAATGGCCAGGTCAATGATAAATGAGAAGAACATTGGTCAAACCTATTGGGTAGAAGAAATACACACAACAATCCATATTCTTAATAAAGCTCACCTCATACCACATAGTGAAAAGACACCTTATGAACTATGGCATGGAAGACCTGCTACAATCAAACACTTCAAAGTCTTTGGGAGTAAGTGTTACATAAAGAATAATAATGAGAACCTTGGCAAGTATGATGATAGGGATGATGAAGGCATCTTCTTAGGGTATTCTACAAACAATAAAGGATATAGATGCTATAATAAGAGGTCGCATAAATTGGTTGATTATATTGACATAAAAGTTGATGAAGGAGTCCCAGTAAGAGAGGTGAACAATACTAAATCAACAACATAGGATATAGGTGAAGTTGAAGCTGAAAAGGTCCAAGGATTAGAACAAGAAGAATCTAAGTGAGATGAAGATGCAAATACTCAGGTAGACCCAAATCAACATACAACATCAAATTCTTCCTCCAAAATTACTCAAAATAATCATCCTGCAAGTCAGATAATTGGTGAGAAAAACAAAGGTGTACAAACTAGGATAAGGATAATCAAAAAAATTGAGAAATCACATATAGCCTTCATATCCATGGTGGAACCCAAGAACTTCAATGAACCCAATGAAGATGAAAATTGGTTAAAATCAATGAATGAGGAACTGGATCAGATTGAGAAGAATAATACTTGGGAGCTTGTTCCTAGACCTGAAGATAAGGATATAATTGGCTCCAAATGGGTGTTTAAGAATAAAATAAATGAACAAGGAAAAATTGTTAAGAATAAATCCATATTGGTCCGTAAGGGGTATGCACAAGTTGAAGGACAAGATTTTGATGAAACTTTTACACTAGTGGAAAGAATGGAAGTCATCAGAATGGTTATGGCCTATGCATGTCGTAAGAACTTTAAAGTATATTAGATGGATGTTAAGTCATCCTTTCTTAATGGAGACCTAGAAGAAGAAGTATACATGGAGCAACCTGAAGGATTTTCACTGACTGATAATCCCAACTATGTCTGTAAGTTTAAAAAGGCTTTATATGGACTAAAACAGGCACCACGAGCTTGGTATCATAGAATGGACAAATTCCTACAGGACAAAGGGTTCAAGGAAGGTGTTGTTGAAAGTAACCTATATATAAAATATGAAGGTGATGATTTATTAGTTGTTTTGGTTTATGTAGATGAAATTATCTTTGGATGCACTAATGATATTTCAGTTCAGTGGTTTTCTAATTCAATGCAGACTGAGTTTGAGATGTCCATGATAGGAGAACTGTCATATTTTCTTGGCTTACGAATCAATCAAAGCTATGCAGGGACATTTATCTCTCAAGAACAATATTTGAAAGGGATGTTAAAGAGGTTTCATATGGAATATTCCTCTCCTGTTAGTACACCTATGGTGGTTGGTTGCAAGCTCAGTAAAGACGATATTTCACCTCATGTTGATCAAAGAACATATTGATCAATGATCGACAATATTCTGTACATCACAACATCTCATCCTGATATAATGTAGGATGTTGGAATGGTAGGTCGTTATCAATATGCCCCTAAACAAAGTCACTTAGTAGATGTCAAGAGAATCTTCAAATATTTGAAGGGACCATTGACTTATGGTCTGTGGTATCCTAGAAATCGGAACTTACAATTAACTGCATATTCAGATGTTGATTGGGAAAACTGCTTTGATGAGATAAAGAGCACCAGTGGAGGTGCATTATTCTTAGGTTATTTTTTAGTAGCATGGCTTAGTAAAAATCAGGGATCTATCTCATTATCAACCATAGAGGCAGAGTACATTGTTGTTGCTGCTACTTGCTGCACTCAGATTTTATAGATGTTACAAACTCTTGCAGATCTGAAGGTAACTTATACTGATCCAATTCCACTTCACTGTGATAACACCAGTGCCATTAGTGTCTCGAAGAAACATGTTCTCCATTCAAAGATGAAATGTATCCCAATAAAGTATCATTTTATCAAAGAGTAGGTTACAAACAAAGTTGTTCAACTGAATTACATTCCTTCCACAGAAAAAATTGCAGACATCTTTATTAAACCCCTAGCCAAGACACCTTTTGAATACCTTCGTTAGAAGCTGGGTGTCAACCCTACTCTCACCTAAGTGATTCCATTCTATCAGGGGGAGTATTTATTGGTTGAAAATATGACACCCCTGAACAATACTGCAATAGCTCAGGGGGAGCCTATTTTCTTTGACATTGATGTGAAAGGGGGAGAAAAGGTGTGGATGCTATATTTGGAGGTCTAAGCAGAATAGTGTAGACGTTCAAGGTTTCCATCAATGCCAAAGGGGGAGATTGTTGGCATGTTTATAGGTAGAGTGTGCTTGTCATTTATGGAAACAACATCAACGATGTTGGCGAGTGTGCATGGCAAGAACAACAACGAAGAAACAGAAGAGAAATCTTGAGAAGATCAGGAGGAATAACACAGTGTTGCATGCAGAGAACAAGTGTGCCCCAGGGCCAAGGGAAAATTTTTCCAAACTCAGGAGAGATGACGTTTTGATATGCGCAGATGAGATCCCATACATCAAGGCTCACAGAAGGATCAAAGGTCGCAAAACCTTTGACACTTAGAAATTATTCCAAGTCTAGAAGATGCATAAGCATGCAGAGGAGGAGATTAGACCTTAGTCATTGGATCAGAGCGCGAAGGACCAATAACGGTTAGATCCAGTGGAGATTCATGAAGGATAAGCCTAGGAGTCAATCAACACTCCAAAGCTATGAAGGAATCCTGGCCATTGGAGCCAGAGGACATCTGGCGAGTGATTGAAATTTTTCTAACTCGCAAACTAGAGAAGTGAAAGGTGAGTGTTGTAAGAACTCACGATATGTGAGGTTGCGAAATGATCCTAGATGTAGGAGCCAGAGGATATGTGGAGAGTGATTAGAATTTCACTGACTCGCAAAATGGAGAATTCAAAGGTGATTTTTGTCGGAACTTGCAATATGCGAGGTGACAAAATGATCTGGGTCATTGGATATAGAGGACACGTGGTGGGAGATCAACATTTATTTGACTTGCAAATTAGAAAAGTTAAAGTTGAGAGATATAGGAACACGCGATATGCGAATTTGAGAAATGATTTGAGCCATCGGATCACTAAGGATATGGACTGTTGATCTGATATGAAGTCCATGTTCGTGATATTTGATCACAGTCGTCGATCAAAGGAAAATATTTGGACCATTAATCCGATATGGAGTACTTCGGAGTTTCGCGAGTTGAGAGATTCGAAGAAACTCACAGCAGAAAGTCGTGAAACGTGAAATTGGGACTTGATCTGAGCTGTCGGATCGAGGAGAGATCTAGACTGTTGATTGTCCAAGGAGACGAGATGCGAAGTCACAAAACACGAAATTGCAAAGGACTCGAAATATTTTGCCCATGGTCACATCGAAAGGTCACATCAGTAGAAAGTTAAGGGAGGAGCTAGCATGTCTCTAGGCTCCACTTCGGTGATCGCCGAAACCGTGAAGCACCCTTTTTTATTAGTGAATGGTCACATCTTGTGGTCTAATTAGTGGAAGATTGGGGAAGGATCTAGCAACGCTAGGCTCCATTTCGGAGTTTCACGAGTTGGGAAGATCGAGGCTACTCGTAGCTGCATATCCTGAAATTAGAAGTCGTGAAGCACCTGTTGGATAGGAATCTAGTCATATCTATGATCATGTGGAAGGTAGGGGCTTATCAAGAAGAGATATCACCCACTGTGTATATTTCTCAGAGAGGAAAAAAGGCACTAAAGACATGAGTGCGTGTAGGTTCTCTCTGTAACTGCTAGAGACAGACTGATTGTAACTATAGAAAATGACTAATTGCATCTACCAGAGAATTTGAAGAATCTTAGGGTGATTGCCAGAGGAGTTGAAGAGTCTCAAGGTATCTGTCAGTGGACTGAAGATTGATAATAGAGATGATTGACATATGGAAAATAGTTGAATATTGTAGCTTCCAGAGAAGCCAAAGAGTCTTAGTATAATGACCATAGATGAAGAACACACTAAGTGTAATCGCTAGAGGGGACAAAGAATTAGGTCTATTATCTGGAAGAGGACTGGTGTTGGCACAGGGGTATACCTAGGGTTCAATGCTACAACAAAGCACCAACAAAACCCTAACTACTAACCGTTTTGGCAACACCTGCGAAGCAGATGAAGTCTCACCTGAGGTAGTAGCGGGGTTGGTTGTAGGACTCTAGTGTCTACAACCTTAGCTGGGACACAGACCTATGATTGTAACACCTTAATAGAGCACTTAGTTATTACAGTTCGTTAATATTCAACTTTAGTTAACAACGCAACTAAACCCTAACAACAGATCAACGAAGTATTCAAACAAATCTAATAAATTCAAGCACTAAGCATACAGATAGAGATCAAATCTAGTATTCATTCACATTATTTATCACTAAACTATCATATCATATTCATCTATCATCTAACATCTCACTAAGCATTGAATCACATAAACAAAAGAACAACCAAAAGAACAAAGCATTCACAACAAAGGATATACGTGGTTCACCCCCACACTGGGGTTACGTCCACCAACTCTTTGTCTTCTTTATTAGCTTCTTTCAATCTTCTTACATGCAAAAAGCCTCAAAATCAACTCCATAGAGGAAAGGAGATATACACACCTCGCTAGATCCTCCTTCCTTGAATTATATCACAAATCCTTCCATGGTCTCTTACAATCACTTGGAATTAGCTCTGCAAGCCTCACACAGTATGCACAAAACAATTAACACTCAACACTTAGCACACTTGCAACAGACTAGTCACTACTAGTGATTATTCACTACTTCTTACATCACCTAGACTTCTATTTATACATTACAAAATCGGCATAAGAATGGGTAAACCCATGGGCCGACATCCCCATACCCATTACATAATCCCAAAACCCAAAAAGGCCAAAAAAAGGGGCCGAGATCCCACGATCTCCACTTCGTCTTGCACTCCACCTTCGACATCCCGTTGAAGTCCCAAAAATAGTTCAAACATGACCAAGGATCCTCAAAACTTGGTCAAGGGCCAACAAATGGGCATTATAAATATATGCAGAACAGAGAAGAGACAGTTTCTTCTGTTGAGAGTAGTTTTTGCATGAGGGAAGAAGTTGGTTGTGTAGAGGACCAGAAGAGTATATAAGAGACGCAGCGCATAGAATGGGTTGCTACTGTTGAGAGTGATTCATGCGGGTATAAGCATGCATCATGCATGAGAAGAAGAGAAGAAGAATCAAGGAACAAAAATTCATATTTGAGATAATAACAGAAAGCACAGCAGACATGAGGTGAGAGACACTGATGCAGGCAGAGCAAAGCAGTGTAGCAGAATAGTGATGAGACTAGTAAAACATAGATAAATGTTGTATCACTGTGATAAAGTTGTAAAAATAAAATATTTATATTTCAGGGTAGTAAGGAGGTGCTAGGGAGGATTGGTGTCCTCAGAGTTTCAAGTGGGTTCTTGAACACAAGGAGTTGTAGCTTCCATTTGGTTGCAGCCAAAAAAACCAAGGTGGCAGGGTGATGCAAGGGAGAACTATTGTTCTTTGTTACACAGGTCATTTCCTGTGTGACTGGAAGTTGGTTCTTCCATCCAGTTGGTGCTGGAACACTTAGGGAGTTGGTGCTTCCTTCTAGTGGGTGGTAGAGAAACCAGAGAGTTGGTTCTCTCAACACGTTGTATCTTGCAAAATAGATGTGGTAGCCTCACAATGAGTTGGTTCTTATAAGAATGATAATGTACAGAAAATAAAGATTACTTATCATATCAAGAAGAAGAAGAGGTTTTTCCATTTTTGGGTTTCCTCAGGAAATATATGTCTCTATAAATTTCATGTTTGTGATTGATGTTTAATATTCTATTGCTTACTTCCCTGCATCATTGTGATCATCATTTAGTGTTCTGTAAAGAGTTTAAAAAATGGGCATAATCATTTAAGCATAGTAACAACTGATTCACTCCCCCTTTAAACTTCGGGAAACTCCAACAGACGGTATAATAGGAAAACGAGAAGCAGAAATCGAAGTGTCTACAAGAGGATAATGAAAATCATCAGAAATACCTGGTTCAGTAGTAGAACTAATTTCTCGAAGGGCCCTTCTCTTTATGATAATTTTCTCTGGGTCATCTTTAGGTGTTGCTAGAGTCAGTTGTGGAGTAGACCTCATGTGTTTGCCTCTAGAAACCACAACTGAAATAGTGGAGTCGATTCTGGATTCCAATCAATGGAGTTTCCAGGTGTACAATTGCAATCTTTATGTATTAAGTTCTTATGCACCTTCAGAACTAGTAATCTTTGTCATTCAATCCTAGGGAAAATATTCAATCCATCCCCCGCAAAGGCGTGAAAAATGTTAGCACTAGAAGTCACCTCTGGATTGTAGCAGAGGTAAGCCTAGTACCCGTCAGTTTTATGTCACAATGAATAAATTTAAGTGTGGTATAATGGAGGCAGTCTCGGGATTATAACACTTTAACTCAGAAAAAATGGGCTCACATGCATAAGAAGATGAGGTCTTGATCTAACTTCAGTCAGTAAGTTGTAGTAAAGGGTGCATAGGGGGGAGAACGAGTGAGGAAATGTAGAGGTATGATATGTACATCATCTCTTCCAACAGCCTAAGGAGGAAAAACTTTGAATACAAGATATTATTGAACCCAAAACTTTAGGAAACTGAAAACGTCATAACAATATTGAAATCAAGCATACATTACAATATAGTCACAACAACTCGAATGGATCACCCATGCCCGAGTCTTCAATATTAGAAACAAAAGAGATGATAGGAAATTTGATTGTCATTAAAAAAGAGGTCTCAAATGGCAACCCATAACCAGAGAACCAAAGGCTTCATTAAAACTTTACAATACGGGATCTTAGCTCAACCATCGACCTTAACAAAATATCAAAACTGAGTATTTTTACTCAGAACAATTTTCCACCATGAGAGATGTGATCTGGCTATTAAATTCAAAGCTTTGCATTTGTATCTTCTTCTACCAGACGTGATCTCAGATTAGTATGGGCTTTGCAGGAGAATCCGCTGACAGGGGATCTTTGGGCTGATAGTCTGCTCCCACGACCAGTTCTTCCATGATTTCCATTTATGTGGTGAAACAAGGTTTCAACCACCTTCCCCATTTTCATTAACTACTTTTATCAGGATCAGCATGAGGCCTGACACCCATGAATGTTTTAGGCAGTGCCCACGACTCCTTCCAATTGATCTCGGCATATTAAAATCATGCAGATATTCTTTTGAGACCAAGACGGGTGCTTTCGTCCCTTGGCACAACTCCTATCCATCACTCCACGTAACCTAGGGTGATGACCTTATGCATATTCCATATGAAATTTTGGGAGTCTTCACTCCCCTTGATTTCAAATATTTCGATGCTCGATCCTATGAAATGACCCATCTAGATTGATGGTAGGATTTACTTTGGATTTGACTACCATGATCATTTCCTTAAACAATCTCAGTCGCTTGTTGCTCGATAGGTGCTTTCCATTTCTTTATGGCCTTGCTTCCATATGACCACAGGCTGTGATCATGGGCCCAACTCCTAGGCGCGTCACGATTTCACATTTTGTGAACTCACATTGTGCTCCATGCTCAAAACTTCGAGTCATGAAAACGCGATCACTCGGATCGGGTGACACACGTCTCTTTGCATCGGATGACCCAGATCATTTCAAAATTTCAGGACCTAGGACCATCGACACTTCTCACCTCAGCCTTCCCTAAAATAATTTCTCCATGGATATTGCACCACATGTCCTTCAAAAAGATATGACCCAGATCATTTCACGACCTCATGTATCATGAGTGCTCATGAATCTGCCCTTTGACTTCTCCATTCAGCGGTTCAGTGAAATGTTAGTCTTTTGTACCGTGTACTTCCCAGGATCAAATGCTAGGATTGGCCTCTTGATTTTATGAACTCTGTCTGATGATATAATTCATGTAAATATGTGATCCCAATCACCAGATGGTCATCGATCTGATTTTCCCAGTGGATCTTCGCCGTTGAAAACTGATCTTGCTCACTCGCTTGATTTGAGTCTGTATTAGACCACTCTAAGTGTTGTGCTTGTGCTTATGGCCATGGCCTCTGTCAACAAATACTTGGATGACTGGCTGAGGGCTAGGGAATGCAAAAGTATCAGTGACAGAGACAAGGAGAGATAAGTGATCGACCTAAAATAAAATAGAAAGGCTTAGGGATGACAACTCTCAGGCAGACAAAAGAAGTAAAATATAAGATGAAAGGAAAAACCTTACGATTGGGTCTGCAAAAGGAGGAGAGACAAGAAAAAATACATACTTACTTAGAAACCACAAACCCCTAAGGCTTTGACAAGTTTATGTGATAAAATTTGGTTGCACAGGGGATGACATGCTCCCTACGAGATTCCAAGAACAAGTAGTTCCAGTGCCTTATCTTTGGGTTAAGGAGTCTCCGATTAAAATAAAAATAAGCATAAAACATGAACATTATTTACAATGGTAGGAAGCCAACTGTGGATTTAAACAAGAAACATTTTTAGGAAGTGCCCATTTATGGGGCCACTAAAAATTGAGTTACCCTCCAAATTATACAACCTGTAAGTATTATTTGAAAGTATCTCAAAAATTTTGAAGGGTCCAATACAAAGGGCTTCAAATTTACCATGCTTTCCCTTGTCCTGTCTTGGTGCATCCCATTTGAGTACTAGATCGCTCAGCTGGAAATAGTTTTCTCTACTCTTCTTGTCAAAAAACTGCTTGATATTTTGTTGATGGTCATGTGCCCTGTCCAACAACTTTTCTCTGTTTTCATGCACTTCTTCCAGCTGTAATATTCTCTTGACCATGTCATCAGGTTCTCCCTGGTAGTCTTAGAATAATTTTTCCACCGGCAAGGCGAGATAACAAGAAAACATGGCCTCAACTCCATACACAAGATGAAAAGGAGAGGCACCAAGAGACCTCTTTGTTGTCACTCTATCATCCCATAGAGAAGACTTGAGCTTTGAATCCCATGCTTTCTGGTTGTCATCTAACAATCTTTGATAATCTTTATAAGGCTCATGTTAGAGGATTCTGTCAGTCCATTCACTTGGGGATAGTAGGGGGTAGAGTGAATCTTGCAATTCCAAGCTACTTACAAAACTTGATCAATGGTTCATCCTTGAAGGATGCAACATTTTCAGTGACGATTATGTTCGGACAACCAAACCTTGCCATAATATCTTCAAGAAAACCAATAACCACCTTGTGATAGGCACTCCTTGTGTGGATAGATTCTATCCATTTGGTGAAATAATTTGTTGCAGTTAATATCCACCTGTGTTGATCACTCTAAGGAGGATGAATCTCCCCAATGAAGTCTAGGCCCCACTGTAAAATTGTCCTATCGCTGCCACAGGCTTCAATCAAAGAGACTTGAGTTGCTGCTTCCCAGAGAATTTCTGACATTCGATGCAAGCCCTGATTTTCGCACAGACATCAGTGAAAAAAGTAGGCCAGAAGTACCCAGCCCTAAGAATTTTGTAGGCCGTGGTTCTCCAGAAGTGATGTCCCCCACATAGGCTATCATGAAAATCAAACATAATCCTTTGAGCCTCATGTGGGTATAAACATCTCAAAAACACTCATAGAGGGTCTTTCCAATACAAAACCTTGTCGATAAGGAAATATCTAATCTCCTTGAGCTTTAGAGCTCTTGCCTTTCTCTTCCCCATCCCATCTGGAGGTCGCAACATTTTTAGAAAATACATAATATCTTTGTACCAAGCACATTCTTCCAATGGAGGGTTGTCTTGAGGGCCTTTATCAGACACCTTAGCTTGTTTATTTTCTGAGCAAGTGTTGATGAAGTTAACCTCCAAATCTTGACAATTAGATTTAGCCAACAACTTGGCTAAAACCTGGCCTTTAACTAGCTTGGTGGGTTTTATTTTCAGATCAAATTCAAGATTCTAGCAATCCACTTGCTCCTTCTCCCATCTATGTCAGGCTGAATGAGAATTTTCTTCGCAGAAGATGAAGGAACATATGCAGTGATTTTTTAATGCAGAACATAGACTCTGAAAGATTTAAGATATTTCACCAAGGCAGTAGTATGCTTCTACATGATGTCATACTTGACCTCTGCATCTCTTATCTCTCAATTGAAAAAGGAAATAGGTTGCTCCATCCCTAAATCATTTTGCAAAGGAAAAAATAAAAAAGTCCTTGGAATAATCAGTATTGACTAGCACGGTTTCTTCAGTCAGTGCCTTCTTTATTTGGTTGAAGGATTCTATGGATTTGAAAATCCATTTTACTTCATTCCCCTTCCTAAGCATGGATGTTATATGCTTCACTAATTCAACAAAATTTGAAACAAACCTTATCAGAAAATTGATTTTGCCCAAAAAGGACTGAACTTCTTTCTTGGATTTGGGAAGTGATAAGGCTTGAATAGCTGCTACCCTACTTGAATCAATCCTGACCCCCTCAACTGATACAATGTGTCCCAACAATTTTCCTTCCTGCATGGAAATAAAGACTTCTTGGGATTTAGGGAGAGACCAAACCTTTTTCATTTTGAGAAGACCTTTCTTAGATGTTGACCATGTTCTTTATCATATTTGGAGAAGATTGTTATGTCATCCAGATAGATGACCACAAATTTGTCTCTTTCTCCAATGAAGGCGATGTTCATGGCTCCTTGGAAGGTCTCTCCTGCATTCATCAATCCAAAGGGAACTTTGGCATACATGAATGTGCCCCAAGGAGTGGTGAAGGTTGTCTTTTCTTTGTCTTCAGGCAGGACATAGATCTGATTTTAGCAAGAAAATCCATCAATCATGGAAATCTTGGATGCGCCTGTCACCCTCTGCAACATGTGTTCCATATTTGGAAAAGGGTAATTGTCCTTCTTAGAGATTCTGTTCAGTTTCCTAAAATCGACATAGAGTCTAATTTCTCGGCTCATTTTCCTTACTGGAACCAAGTTGACCACCCATTCAGAGTATCTCAAAGGGACAATGATTTGGGCATCTAGCAACTTCTTTACCTCCCTTTCCATAATAGGAAATAACATAGGATTTATTTGTCTTAATTTCTTCCTAAATGGTTTGGCCTCCTCTTTCAATGGGATATTATTCCCAATGATGGTTGTGTCATATTTCCTGAGGTATTCATAGATCTAGGTGTTATCACTGAAATTTCGTCCGCACAGGGTGACAAGAACTCCGCATCGTCAACACAGAAAAACAGTCGTTCATGGCACAAGGATTAACTCCACAGCACAGCAAAAGGGTCAAAA
>JZKD02S2158491.1:333490-351577 GCA_000966675.3 Picea glauca
GGCATTGTTGCCCTGGATTGTTGACTATGTAACCCTGTAACCCCCTATATGCAAAGAAAACAACAAGTGGGAGAATGTTGGGTATGTGTTATATTCTTTGCATGAGTAGTAGTGTATGAGTGTATGTGTCGGGCGAGAAAGGGGGTTAGAGGGGGGTGCAGGGGGGTGGAGCCCCCCACGTGGGGGTCCGAGGGCAGTGCCCCTGGGAATTTTTTTTTTGCCTTGGGAAACATGACATCTACCTCGAGAAATGTGTCATGTATTTAGGTGGTTTTTTCGGCACATGGTTTTTGTTGATGATTTTCTATTTCTGGTTAAGGAATTAGGGTTTTGGAATAATCCAGGTCATTGGGTTAGGGTTTTGGATGTCGCTGGCTCTTATATGTATATTGTATTGTAAACAATGTAACACAATGAATGAATATAATATATGTTGGTTTTCTCGGTTTGGGTTTCCAGGGGAAAAATATCTGTGTAATGTTTGTATTTTCCATTGTATCTTTTTTGTTCTTTTCTGAATATCTGTTTATAGTAGACATTGTACAAGGTTAGTATTTACAGGAGGCAGAGGAACTGGAGGTTGAGGCTTCAACTCTTCCCCTTCCTTTGTCTTTGTCATCCCTATTTCTGAGTCGGTCAATTGCCAATACATTAGACTCTATTTCTAGGGCTTCATATTGCATATGATCTAAGGATGCATCTCTTGTCTCTCTTAACAGGAGGCAGAAGTCAGGGTCAAAAGCACTAGCATAGGTAATTTTGGCAGAGGCTTCTGTAGGATTTATCTCAGCAAACTCTCCCTCTTTTATCTTTAGGGACCCGAAATATATGATATAATACATGAAGTCTTTTTTATCCCCCCATTGTCTCAATAAAACATCATCTAAAGACTCAATCTCATCAATGGATCCAGGGGTCAGGGCCCTGAACCACTTTATGGATTCTCCATCAATACTGTGGACAAAAATCCTCATCCACACATCCTCATTTACTATGACATATTTATATGCATAACTATAGAAATATACAAGGTGCTCCTCTACAGTAATATCTCCCTCCCTCATAAACTTAGGTATCTTCTTAAAGTATCCATAGGCTGGGAGGGCATTAAGAGGTTGAGGCAAAACTAGAGGGGCATATTTGGCAGCTACTATAGCGTCCATCTTATTTTTGGTGGGATTAGCTCCTACCGTTACACATTATTTTCGTCATCCCTATGACCATTAATTATGTAAACCTATCTGTTTCCTTCAAAGGGTTTAGTGGCCTGAATTCCTGAAGAAAAAAGGGAGAATAAATTTTACTGCGAGAAGAAGTTGTGTTTTCCTTTGTAAAAACCCTATTAAAGAGGATTTCCACAGGATGCTCTATACATAGGGTGCAGAAATGCCTAATTTCCATAGGCTGTACTAAAGCTAGGCTGCAGAGTTTCCACATGTTGCATTATAGCTAGGGTGTAGAAATGCCTAATTTTTGTAGGCTGCACTATATCTAGGCTGTGGAAATTCTTGTATGTGGGAAAAACGAGCATCCTCTTGATGCTTCTAGAAGGAGAAGCTTCTATGGTGAGGTGGCCTATGAATGGTTTTGATATTACTCACTTTCATGATTTAGTGGGATCATCATAACCTCCTCACCTTATCCTCTTCAAATTATAAAAGGAGAGGATCGGTCATGGAGAAAGTTAGATTGGCTTGAGCTTGAGTTTTGTAGATTGGAAATTTGGCTTGATTAGAGTGGCTTTGAGATTTTCTATGTCAATATAGATTGTGAGTAGCTATAAGATCCATGGACTCAGAATCCTTGGAGCAAGAAGTGTGTGAGAAGCAAGGAACTGTTGGAAAGAACCTGACATCATCAAGGCATCTAGTTGTATCTTTCTTCCACATTCTTTGATACAGATATACTTTTATTTCCTATATGAATGTTATTTGTTCATATTGTATGATTCCTTGATCACATACATAGTTTCATATCAAATAGACTCTATTATTCTCGTCTTTGTTGGCTTGTTTTTATTTGCATATATTTCTCCATAAGCCTCGTGATGGAGGCTGGATTGCATTGGCAAAGTTGGATCTTCAATATTTAAAAGGTATGTTCTAGATCCATTTCTCATTTGATAATTGAAATCTAAGGAAAGAGTAGTGTATTGTTTTGTTTTGTTCTAGTTTCGTAGTGAAGCTAGGGGGATTGATTTGTGTCTGCACTTAACAATTATCTCGATAACACCTTCCATAGGGATGATAGGTGGAGGAGAAATAGGGGGGGAAGGGTTTTGAATAGGGGATACTGGAACTGAGCTTCCGAGAGGAAAGGGAAACAACAAAGGATTTGGAGAAAAGGCTATAGGGCTAGAGGGAACAAAGGTTTCCCTTTCTTCAAAATCTGTAACACTAACAGGAGGAGTAATAAATCCTGGAGTGGGAAAATATTCCAAGTTCTGGGGTCTATAACAAGGTACAAACCCAGGGGAAATAGGAGTGACAAATCTTTCTCCTTCCAATACAAAACCAGGAGGAGAAAACTCAACAAGAACACTCCCAAAATTTAAACTTCGGGAAACTCCAACAGACAGTATAATAGGAAAACGAGAATTAGAAATTGGAGTTTCTACAAGAGGATAATGAAAATCATCAGAAATACCTGGTTCAGTAGTAGAACTACTTTCTCGAAGGGCCCTTCCCTTTATGATAATTTTCTCTGGGTCAACTTTAGGTGTTGATAGAGGCAATTGTGGAGTAGACCCCATGTGTTTTCCTCTAGAAGACACAGCTGAAACTGTGGAGTCGATTCTGGATTCGCATCAATGGATTCGCCAGGTGCACAGTTGAAATATTGATGTACTAAGTTCTAATGCACCTTCAGAACTAGTAATCTTTTTCGTTCAATCTCAGGTTAAATCTTCAATCCATCCCCGACAACTGCACCAAAAATGTTAGAACTAGAAGTCACCTCTGGATTGCAACAGAGGTAAGCCTAGTACCCATCTGTTTTACATCACAATGAATAAATTTAAGGGTGGTATAATGGACATAGTCTCAGGATTATAATGCTTTAACTTAGAAAACCTGGGCTGGCATGCATAAGAAGATGAGGTATTGATCTAAATTTAGTCAGTAAGTTGTACTAAAGGGTGAGTAGGGGGGAGAATGGATGAGGAAATGTAGAGGTCTGCTATGGACATCGACTCTTCTAGCAACCTAAGGAGGAAAATATTCGAATACAATATCTTCTTGAACTCAAAACTTCAGGAAACTAAAATGTCATAACAATATTGCAATCAAACATACATTACAATACGGTCACAACAACTCGACTATATCAATGCTCAAGTCTTTAATATCATAAACAAAAGAGATTATAGGAAAGTTGACTATTAGTAAACAAGAGGTCTCAAATGGCAACCAATAACCAGAGAACTAGAGGCTTCATTAAAACTTTACAATATGGGAGCTTAGCTCAACCATCGACCTTAAAAAAATATCAAAACTAATTATTTATACTCAAAACAATTCATCACCATGAGAGATGTGATATGGCTATTACATTCAAAGCTTTGCATCTGTATCTTCTTCTGTCAGACGTGATCTTAGATCAGTATGGTCTTTGCAGGAGAATCCACTAACAGGGAAACTTTGGGCTAACAGTCTGCTCCCATGGCCAGTTCTTCCATGATTTCCATTTATGTGGTGAAACAAGGTTTAAACCACCTTCCCCATTTTCATTAACTACTTTTATCGGGATCAACGTGAGGCATGACACCCATGAATGTTTCAGGTGGTGCCCACAAATCCTTCCAATTGATCTTGGCATATTGAAATCACCCAGATATTTTGCTGAGACCAAGACGAGCACTTTCGTCCCTTGGAGTAGCTCCTATCCAATGCTCCACGCGACCTCGGGCCATGACCTTACACATATTCCATATGAAATTTCAGGATCTCACATTTCGGGAGTCTTCCCTCCCCTTCATTTCAAATATTTTGATGCTTGATCCTGCGAAATGAACCATCTAGATCGACGGTCAGATTTACTTTGGATTTGACATCCATGATCATTTCCTTAGACAATCTTAGTCGCCTGTTTCTCTATAGGTGCTTTGCCTTTCTTTATGGCCATGCTTCCATATGACCGTGGGTTGTGATTGTGGGCCCAACTCCTAGGCATTTCATGATTTAGCATTTTGCAAACTCACGTTGTGCTCCATGCTCAAAACTATGAGTCTAAAATCATGATCACTCGGATCGGGTGAAACCCGTCTCTTTGCATCGGATGGCCCACATCATTTCATAATTTCGGGACCTCAGACCATCGACACTTCTCACCTCAGCCTTCCCAAAAAAACTATCTTCGTTAATGTTGCACCACATGTCCCTCAGA
Source organism: Picea glauca (assembly GCA_000966675.3). Taxonomy (NCBI): domain Eukaryota; kingdom Viridiplantae; phylum Streptophyta; class Pinopsida; order Pinales; family Pinaceae; genus Picea; species Picea glauca. Next base: position 337,874 of record JZKD02S2158491.1, read on the forward strand.
AATAGAGGACCCATATCATTTCATGACCTCACATTTTGCGAGTGCTCATGACCCTGCCCTTTGACTTCTCCATTCAGCGGGTCAGTGAAATTATAGTATTTTGCAACATGTCCTTCCCAAGATCAATGGCTAACATTGGCCTCATGATTTTAAGAACTTTTTCTGATGCTATACTTTGTGTAACTCTGTGACCTCAATCGCCCCATGGTCATCAGTCTAATATTCCTGGTGGATCTCCTCCATTGAAAACTGATCTTTCTCGCTCGCTTAATTTGAGTCTGTATCAAACCACTCTATGTGTTTCACTTGTGCTTATGGATGTGGCCTCTATAAAAAAATACTTGGATGAATGGATGAGGGCTATGGAATGAAAAAGGATCAATGATAGAGACAAGGAGAGAGAAGTGATTTACCTCAAAGAAAACAAAAAGGCTTAGGGTCGACACCTCTCAGGCAGAAAAAAGAAGAAAACTACAAGACTAAAGGAAAAACCTTACTATTGGGTTTGCAAAAGGAGGAGAGATAGGAAAAAATACATACTTAGGTAGAAACCACAAACCCCTAAGGCTTTGAAAATTTTATCTGATAACATTTGGCTCCATAGGGGATGGCATGCTCGCTGCAAGATGCCAAGAACAAGTAGTTCCAGTTCCTTATCTTTGGGTTAAGGAGTCTTCGATTAAAAACAAAATATACATAAAACAAGAACATTATTTACAATGGTAGGAAGCTGACTACGACTTTAAACAAAAAGATTTTTCAGGAAGTGCCCATTTACGAGGCCACTAAAAACTGTGTTACCCTCCAAATTCTGCAATCTGTAAGTATTATTTGAAAGTATCTCAGACATTTGGAAGGGTCCAATCCAAAGGGATTCAAATTTACCATGATTTCCCTTATCCTTTCTGGGTGCATCCCATTTGAGTACTAGATCACCCAAGTAGAAATTGTTTTCTCTGCTCTTATTTTTAAACAACTTCTTGATCTTCTGCTGATGGTCATGTGACCTATCCAACAAATTTTCTCTAGTTTCCTTTACTTCTACTAGCCATAATATTCTCCTGACCATGTCATCAGGTTCTCCCTGGTAGTCTTGAAATATTTTTTGCACCGACAAGGTGAGATGAGAAGGAAATATGGCCTCAAATCCATACACAATATGAAAAGGAGAGGCACCAAGATACCTCTTTGTTGTCACTCTATCATCCCATAGAGAAGACTTGAGCTTTGAATCCCATGTTTTTTGGTTGTCATCTAACAATATTTTGATAATAGTTATAAGGATCTTGTTAGAGGATTCTGCCAGTCCATTCCCTTGGGGATAGTAGGGGGTAGAGTGAATCAATGCAATTCTGAAATGCTCACAAAAATTGATCAATGCAATTTTGAAGGATGCATCATTCTCAGTGACGATTCTGTTCAAACAATCAAACCTTGCCATAATATCTTCAAGAAAACCAATAACCACCTTGTGAGAGGCACTCCTTGTGGGGATAGCTTCTATCCATTTGGTGAAATAATATGTTACAGTTAATATCCACCTATGGTGGCCACTTGAAGGAGGATGAATCTCCCCAATGAAGTCTAAGCCCCACTACTGAAAGGGTTATGTAGCTTCCACAGGCTTCAATGGCAGAGACTTGAGTTGCTGCTTCCTAGATAATTTTTGACATTTGATGCAAGCCATGATTTTAGTGGAGACATTAGTGAACAGAGTAGGCCAAAAGTACCCATCCCTGAGAATTTTGTAGGCTGTGGTTCTCCATAAGTGATGTCCCCCACATAAGCTGTCATGAAAATCAAACATAATCCTTTGAGCCTCATGTGGATCTAAACATCTCAAAAGCACTCCTAGAGGGTCTTTCCAATACAAAACCTGGTCGATAAGGAAATATCTAATCTCTTTGATATTTAGAGCTCTTTCCTTGCTCTTCCCCATCCCATCTGGAGGTCACAACATTTTCAGAACATACATAATATCTTTGTACCAAACACATTTTTCCAATGGAGGGTTGTCTTGAGAGCCTTTATCAGACGCTTTAGCCTGCTGATTTTATGAGCGAGCGTTGATGAAGTTAACCTCCAAATATTGACAACTAGATTCAACCAATAGCTTGGCTAAACCATGGCCTTTAACTAGCTTTGTGGGTTTTATTTCCAAATCAAATTCAAGGATTCTAGCAATCCACTTGCTCCTTCTCCCATCTATGTCAGGCTGAATGAGAATGTCCTTCACAGAAGATGAAGGAACATATGCAATGATTTTTGAATGTAGAACATAGACTCTGAAATATTTAAGAGATTTCACCAAGGCATTATCCTTCTTCTCCATGATGTCATATTTTACCTCTGCGTCTCTTAGTTCTCTGCTGAAAAAGGAAATAGGTTGCTCCATCCCTACATCATTCTTTTGCAGTAAAACAACGACCACTGTATCAAATGAGGCAAAGGAAAAATAAGAAAATACTTGGAATAATCAGGATTGACTAGCACGGGTGCTTTAGTCAGTGCCTTTTTGATTTGGTTGAAGGGTTCTATGGATTTGACAGTCCATTGTAATCTGTTCCCCTTCCTCAGCATGGATGTGATATGCTTCACTAATTTAGCGAAATTTGAAACAAACCTTCTTAGAAAATTGATTTTGCTGAGGAAGGACTAAAATTCTTTCTTGGATCTGGGAAGTGATAAGGCTTGAATAGCTTCCACCCTACTTGAATCAATCCTGACCCCCTCAGCTGATATAATGTGTCCCAATAATGTTTCTTCCTGCATGGAAAATAAAGACTTCTTGGGATTTAGGGAGAGACCAAACCTTCTACATTTTGAGAAGACCTTTCTCAAATGTTGACCATGTTCTTTATCAAATTTGGAGAAGACTTTTATTTCATCTAGATAGATGACCACAAATTTTTCTCTTTCTCCAATGAAGGCAATGTCCATGGCTCATTGGAAGGTTTATCCTACATTCATCAATCCAAAGGGAATTTTGGCATACATGAATGTGCCCCAAGAAGTGGTGAAGGTTGTATTTTCTTTGTCTTCAGGAAGGAAAGAGATCTGATTGTAGCCAGAAAAACCATCAATCATGGAGATCTTGTATGCACCTGTCACCCTATGCAACATGTGTTCCATATTTGTAAAAGGGTAATTGTCCTTCTTAGAGATTTTGTTCAGATTCCTGAAATTGACACGCAGTCTTATTTCTTGGCTCGTTTTCCTTACTGGAACCAAGTTGTCCACCCATTCAGAGTATCTCAAAGGGACAATGATTTGGGTGTCCACCAACTTCTTTACCTCCCTTTCCATAATAGGCAGCAGCATAGGATTTATTTGTCTTAATTTCTTCCTAAATGGTTTGGCCTCCTCTTTCAATGGAATCTTATGCTCAATGATGGTTGTACCGTATGTCTTGAGATCTTCATAGATCCATGAAAAAACATAAGAAAATTCTTTTAATAGGTCAGTATACTCAACTCTTTTCTCCCTTAACATGCTACTTGATAACTTGACGAACTTTGGATGCTCCTCTGTACCAATATTTCATTCAACTACATCAACATCCTCAGTTGGGAATTTAAAATTTACCACCACATCGTTCCCATCGAACAATATTTATAAAGGAACTAGTCCTTTGGGAATGTGGTTGCTAGGCAGCTAAACAATATGGTGCTTAGCAATTTTATTTAGAAATACATCAGCATGAGGGTCACCTTCGGGATCATGATCCTGATCAATGTGTAATGCAAATAACTCATCAACAGACTCAAGAAATTTTCTGATCTCAAGATCATCCTCGAAAACCTTCCAATACTTGATATTGTCAGGTATAGAGGGCCTATATATTACCTCAACATCATACCCGAGTTTAGGTGGACAAGGGACTTTGAAATATCTTGTTGATATAGCTAAAGAGTCGGCCATGACATTCTCTTCTCTTGGAATAAATGAAATGTTTAAAGCTGAGAAAAAACTATCAACTAGACCCCACACTTCATTTCTATATTATCTCAGTCAAGGGTGTTTGGCCTGGTAAATATTTATGATCTACTGGACAATCAACTCAACATCCCAAAACACTTATATCTCTTCAATTCCCATGTCTTTTGCAGCCCTCAAAACCAAGATAAGAGCTTCATATTCTGCCACATTATTGGTAGTTTCAAACTCTAACTTGAATGAAAGAGATACAATTTATTTAATAGGAGAAACAAGGACCACTATAGCTCTAGCACCTTCTCTAGAAGAGGCTCCATCAAAGAACATTTTCCACACAGAGGTAATTGGAGGAGAATCTTCACAGAGGGTTAGGGATTGCTTTCTAATTTCAAAAGAGGCTTAGGGAGCATTAGTGAGTTGTAAAAAGATGGATCCCAAATCAACATCAAGGGAAAAAATAGGATGATTGGTGGGGTCTACTTCATCACTAATGATATAGGAAAAATGAGCTTCTCTATATAGTCTTCTATGTTCCCCCCCAAATAAAGGAATGGTAGCATATGTGAGGTCCATCTGCAATGTTCCTCCAAGCCTTTTTATCCAAGATCTTGACAAAAGCATGCCAAACATGGGAGGAACATCAACTACCATGATATCCATGACCACACTTTTCATGGGAAACTGGAAGAAGGTCACAACCAAATATTTGATGACCCCAAGACATTGCACTTTACTGGAATCAAAGGAATACAAGTCATGGTATTCCTTTGTGATTTCTAGTCCTAGTTATTCCATGACAGTTTTGGGCATGAGATTATGAAAGGCCTCTGAATCCATCAAACAGTTATGTAGTACCTTATCATGTATTTTTAGTGACATATATAAGGGAGGGGATGAATCATATCTACCTTCTACCATAGGACCTAACATGACTATTGTCTTTTCATCTTGGAGATTTACCGAGTCTATGGGATGGAAAGATGGCTCAGACTGCAACAACTTAGCGAGGGATTTTTTGAAATATTCATACTTGACTAGCTCTGAAAGGGGAATATGGATCCTAATTTTTTGAATTTCATGCTCAAATATAAAGGACAAAGGGGGTTTCATAATTTCTCTCACTTCTGGGACAAGACTTTTGGCTACTGGTGAGGGATTCTGGGCTTTCTTTTCCTTGTCGTTGTTTTCTACATCTTTAGTAGAGTTCTCTGATCTGGAAGGTTGATTAGGGATGTCATAATTCCCTTATTTCTTCTTAGACCTAAGGTTTTATTTGTTTGGGTTGCCGCTGAACTTATCCCCCTTGCTTAGCTCATTTAATTGGATATCCATGAGAGATTCCTTGTATGATCATTGAGTTAAGTGAGGATAAGGAGATGCATCTCAAAGACAGTGGATTTCTGAGCCAAGGTCTTCTTCCTCTCCATCACCATCTACAACAAGGTTGTTTTGAAGAGGGGTCTAAATTTTCTGATCATCCCTATCTCTCTTCCGAGGTTCTCTTTGTATAATCTGAGGAACATTGTTGCTCGGCCTCCTGAAGTTGCCTCTGTTATCAATATTTTGAGGATTTTTGTATGTATTCTTCCCCTCTAAATCCAACCTTTCCATTCTGGCTGAAAGTGATTTTTGTACCTTGGTTACTTCGTCCATTTGAGGGGGGGAGGCAGAGGAACTAGAGGTTGAGGCTTCAACTCTTCCCCTTCCTTTGTCTTTGTCATCCTTATTTCTGAGTTGGTCAACTACTAGTACGTTAAACTCTACTTCCAAGGATGCATCTTGCATATGGGCCAAGGAGCTAGATCTTCTCTCTCTTAACAGGAGGAAGAAGTCAGGGTCAAAAGCACTAGCATAGGTAATTTTGATAGAGGCTTTTGTAGGATTTATCTCAGCAGGAATCTTAGTGTACATTTTGTTGAATCTTTTAGAGAGGTCAGAGACAGAATCTCCCTATTTTATCTTTAGGGGCCCAAACTCTGTGATATAATACATGAAGTCCTTTTAATCACCCCATTGTCTCAAGAAGACATGATCTAAAGCCTTAATCCCATCAATGGATCCAGGGGTCAGGGCCCTGAACCACTTTCTGGCTTCTCCATCAATATTGTGGACACAAATCCTCAACCACACATCCTCATTTACTTTGAAATAGTTATTAGCGTCCATCCTATTTCTGGGGGGATTAGCTCCTGCCATAGGGATGATGTTGGAGTTACTTCACACACACATAGGATTTATTTTTCCTAAGTTTATTCCTTGATTATTATTCATAATTAGTCATTATCCAAACTCCTATATTTTAGGGGAGAATATTCCACGTGGAGAATATTCTCTTTCAGTTGACACTTCAGTTTGACTAGTTGAGTTGAGTTTAGATGTTGCATTGGGATCATCACCATGCAACATTGGGATCATCACCATGCTAATTCAACCTTTCATTGGTATCATCACTAGAGTGGCACATTATCCTTGATTCCCCGAGTTAACTCCTCACTACTCTATGTTCAGTCATTTAACTGAAGACTAGTTGACTAGTTAACTCAACTAGGTGGCAGTTCACTCCCGTAACTTCCTAAGAGACTAGAATAGGTGGAAGTTCACTCATGTAACTACTGGTGTGTGTCTAGATCACTCTAGACCACCACTATGTCACATTTTTTCACCTCAAGTTGAACCCATTGAGATATACAAAGTATATCATGTGTAAATTATTCATTATTCATAACGGTTAATGAGAATTCTTCCATTCTTTCTTTCCTTCTTCTTCCTTCTCCAATTCTCTCTACAAATGTGTGTATTATTGTTTATATATATCTATTCTATATAGTTTCAAAACATTTACATGGTATCAGAGTCGACGGGATTCTAAGAAAAAATCTACACCAAACGTTTTTGCAGGTACAAAAGATTGAAGACAACAGAAAGATGGAATTCCAAAAAGAATTCATTCTTACACCTTACAATTATTTGAAGGATAAAATAGCCATACATCTCTGATAAAAAGGGTTTTATAGGTTAACCATGAATACATATACAGAACCGACATCATCGATAGAAAAATCCAAGTACTTAAATCGCATGGATGAGGCACTCGGAACAATTTGCAGTCTTATTTATCCCGATCTCCTTTTTCACATATCTTCCTGTAAGACTCCCAATGAAGCCTGGAAAATATTGGAAGGGCTCTTTGGAAAATAGGATGAGATGAGGGGACACATTCTGGAGGTGGAGCTTCTCACATTGGATCCAAAATGCTTCGAAAATATCCAGGATTTCTTTACAAAATTCAAGGATTTGTTGTCGCAACTCAAAGCTTGCGGGGTTGATAAATAGGCGGAGGAGAAACAAATGGTTCTCACAATTATCTCTGAGATTGGACATGAATTATTTGTATTCATATCCACATTCCATACTATCATATTCGCCTCTGGAGCCACCTAGAAGATGCCTTCTCTTGAGGACTTTATCGAATCCCTGACACAAGAGAACACCAAGCTCATCAACATGGGTGCAATAAAAGGCCCAAGGGCACATGTAATCACTGTGCATGATGGAATTCACAAATATAAAAAATATAAATATAAATATAAGTGAAAATCTCATGCACATATGAAGAAGGAAGGGTACACAAAACCCTTCACCGAAGCCTTCAGATCCAAAGGAGAAAAGGGAAGAAAATGAGAGAAATGCACGTACTGTCACAAAGGATTCCATTCGGAATCTGCATGTGTGCAAAAGAAAATAAATATGATGTCTCAAATACTTCAGAAAAACAACCTTGGAGATCACATCCCTGAGGGTGCAAAGAAGAAGAAGCCAGAAGATTTGAATTCCAAAAAAAGCAATTCTAGCCATGCCTTGATTGCCATCAACTCCTCTCCTGATGCTTGGATCATATATTCAGGAGCATCACATCACATGTCTACCTCAAAAGTAGCCTATTATTCATTGGATGCATGCAAAGGTCCTCCTATTCTAATGGGGGACAACTCTTCTGTTGAAGTCACCGACAAAGGAAGGATTGAACTCACCAACGAAAGTTTTGAGAATGTGTTGCATGTTCCCAAGCTTTTTTTCAAACTTCTCTCCATGTATCAGATGAAGAATTATGGCACCGAAAAGAGATTCGTATTCACACCAAATGTCGTGGACATATATTACATGCAAAAAGACTCCAAGATTTCTACCGGTGAGGTAAATCATCAGTCTAGATTGTATACTTTTTCTGAATTCATTGAACCTGATTCTGCTTTACTACTTAGTCATGCTGATGAAAGTAGTAGGATATGGAACAAAAGGTTTGGACATTTGAATTTCCAATACATGAAATAGATTAGAAAGCACAAATTAGTTGATGGTCTACCCGACATCCATTTCTCCAAGGGAGTGTGTGAGGGATGTGATCTCGGGAAACACCCTCAAGAGAAATTCGACAAAGGAAAGTCTCAGTGAGCTTCTGTGCTTTTGGATATGATCCACAATGACCTCATGGGTCCTTTTTCACATCCATAGATCAACAAAGAAAGGTTTTTTCTCATTTTTGTTGATGATTTCTCACATTTTACTTGGATCTACTTTATCAGGAAAAAATCAGAAGTCTTTCAACACCTCAAAGATTTCAAAGCTTTGGTTGAGACACAATCCGGAAAGAATATCAAAGTCCTCCGAACTAATAATGGGGGAGAGTATGTAAATCATGAGATCCATAATATTTTCCATGAGGTAGGGATTCAATTGTAGCAGACAGTTCCCTATACTCCACAGCAAAACGGAGTTGCTGAGCGGAAAAACCGATCTCTAAAGGAGATGGCATCTTACATGTTGCATGCAAAGTCACCACCACAGATACCATGGGACGAAAAACTTAACTATGTGATATACATCCAAAATAGATCTCCTTATAGATCTGTCAAGGATAAGACCCCCTACGAGGCATGGATTGGCCTCAAACCAGAAGTGACCCACTTTCACATTTTTGGTTCACGTGCATGGGCCCGGATTCCCTCTGAAAAGAGGATGGCACTTGATCCACAGAGCACTAAGTGAATTTTTTTTGGATACCTTGACTGTGTGAAGGTATATCCACTTATTGATCTTTCCTCAGACCGGATCATCATTGAGCGTAGTTTCCAATTCAAGGAAAGTGTCTCGCATGTACATCAACAGCCGTATGCAAACACCTTCACTCTTCCACTTTCCCGAGATGATGAGCATGCACATGCCGACTCTTCTTCAGATGAGAGTTCTAATTCAAAGGAATTAGAGGATTCAGATTTAGATTCATAGTCAATACAATCAGATGTAGATTCAGAGCATCCAGATCCAGTTGCAGAGCCAGAGAAGAGGCCCAAGTGGGCACAGACTACTCTTCAAGATGCAGGGGATCTCATAGGTGATCCAGCCGATACTAGGATGACTCAATTTGATTTCGAGGAGCCTCCTGTTGCACTCACTGCCACTAAACCATTTCCTTCAAGGAATATTTTCTTGGTTCAATATTCAAATCCATAGTCTTATGGCGAGGCTGTTGGAAATCCCTTTTGGGAATCCGCCATGTAGGAGGAGTACAACTCCCTCCTCGAGAACCAGACTTGGGATTTGGTTACCCTTCCTTCTGGGAGGACACTTGTCAGATGAAGATGGGTCTAAAGGACCAAGAGTGCAATGGATGGACAAATCAATAGATACAAAGCCAATCTTGTCGCCAAAGGATTTCAGCAGGTTCATGGTATTGACTATGATAATACCTTTTATCCAGTAGCAAAGATGGATTCCATACGATTGGAACTTTCCATTTCGGCAGCCAAGGGATGGGATGTCCATTAAATGGATGTAAATAATGAATTTATACACGGTGATCTCTCTGAGGATATCTACATGGAGCAGCCCCAGGGATTTATGCAGGACTCATCTTTGGTATATCGACTAACAAATTCACTTTATGGCCTTAAACAGGCTCTGAGGGCATGGTATGCCAAGATGGACTCCTACTTGTTGTCACAAAACTTTGTACACTGTAAATCAGACTCGAATGTATAAATGCTCAGGATGAATGATTCACTTCTACTTTTAGTTATGTATGTTGATGATTTGTTGACCACCGGTTGCTCGACTTCAGCGATTGCTGCAGTTAAGAGGATTCTTCATGACATGTTTTTGATTATGAACATGGTTCCACTACACTTCTTCCTTAGACTTGAGATCATTTAGGATGCATCAGGCATCAAACTGTCTCAAGCCAAGTGTGCACGAGATCTCCTTGAGAGATTTCACATGACAGATTGCAAGTCTTCTCTGACTCCTTTCCTATCAGGAGTCAAACTTGAAGATGGTGGGGAGACTCCACTGGTTGACAACACACTATACAAAAAGCTAGTGGGGAGATTTTTGTATCTCACACACTCCATACCAGACCTCTCATATGCAGTTGGTGCAGTTTCTAGGTTCATGCAAGATCCGCATGAGCTACATTGGAAAGATGCAAAGTGTATCCTTTGGGAACCATCACCTTTGGTAATCAAGGAAATTCAAGGTAAGGGAACCATCACCTTTGGTATTCATTATACAACAGACTCTACATTATATCTCATCGGGTTTACTGATTCCAACTGGGCTTACGATAACATTGATCGCAAGTCAACGTATGGTTACTCACTCAGTATTGGTTCTATGCCTATCTGTTGGTCGAGCAAGAAGAAATATGCCATTTCTCTATCTTTAGGTAAGGCAGAGTATAGAGGGGTATTTAACATAACCATTTAGGCTATGTGGCTACACCATTTTCTCACTAAGTTGGGAATTCAGTTTCATCGGTCGATCGTCATATGGTGTGACAACTAGAGCGCTCTAAAGTTCTATAGAGATCCAGTTCAGAGGTAGCGGATGAAGCACATAAATATCCACATGCACTACATCTAGAACTTAGTACACAAGGGGATCATCGCTTACAGTTTTTTCCTTCAGCAGGACAGATGATAGACATTTTCACCAAGACCTTCACTGAGTAGAAATACCATTATTTGTGAGGTCATCTTGGAGTGAAGGACACAGATGCCTAGAAACTATAGTTATTATTTTTACATACATTGTACCTTGAGGGGGGGGGTTTCCCATGAGGTTTTCCCTCTTTCCTCACTTTATTTTCAGTGTATCTTTTGTACTTGGGTACCTAACATGGCCTCTTTGCCGGGACCCAATATTTATTTTCACCATAGTGATGTTCAGGGGGGGTGTTGGAGTTACTTCACATACACCTAGGATTTCTTTTTCCTAAGGTTATTCCTTGTATATTATTCAAAATTATTCATTATCCATTCTCCTATATTTTATGGGAGAATATTCCACGTGGAGAATATTCTCTTTCAGTTGACACTTCAGTTTGACTAGTTGAGTTGAGTTTAGATGTTGCATTGGGATCATCACCATGAAACATTGGGATCATCACCATGATAATTTGAATTTGCCTTGGTATCATCACCAGAGTGTCACATGAGCCTTGATTTCCTGAGTTAACTCCTCACTACTCTATGTTCAATCAGTTTACTAAAGACTAGTTGACTAGTTAACTCAACTAGGTGGCAGTTCACTCCTGTAACTGCCTGAGAGACTAGAATAGGTGGCAGTTCACTCCCGTAACTATTGGTGCGTGTCCATATCACTCTAGACCACCACTATGGAACATTGGTTCACATCAAGTCGAACCCATTGAGATATATAGAGTATATCATGTTTAAATTATTCATTATTCATAACGGTTAATGAGAATTCTTCCATTCTTTCTCTCCTTCTTCCTTCTCCAATTCTCTCTGCAAATGTGTGTATTATTGTTTAGCTAGATCTATTCTATGCAGGTTCAACACATTTACATATGATAGGTGGAGGAGAACTAGGGGGGAAGGGGTTCGAACAGGGGAGACTGGAACTGAGCTTCCAGGAGTAAATGGAAATAGCAGAGGATTTGGAGAAAAGGCTAGAGGGCTAGAGGGAATAGAGGTTTCCCTTTCTTCAAAATATATAACTCTAACAGGAGGAGGAGTAATAAATCTTGGAGTGGGAAAATATAATGAGGTATGGGGTCTAGAACAAGGTACAAACTCAAGGGAAATAGGAGTGACAAAGATTTCTCCTTCCAATCCAAAACCAGGAGGAGAAAACTCAACAGGAACACTCCCAAACTTTAAACTTCAAGAAACTCCAATAGATGGTATAATAGGAAAATGAGAAGAAGAAATCAAAGTTTCTACAAGAGGATAATGAAAATAATCATAAATACCTGGTTCAATAGTAGAACTACTTTCTCGAAGGGCCCTTCCCTCTTTGATAATTTTCTCTGGGTCAGCTTCAGGTGTTGCTAGAGGTAGTTGTGGAGCAAGCCTCATGTTTTGCCTCTAGAAGCCATAGCTGAAACAATGGAGTCTGTTAGTGTCAGAAGTAACTCCTGGATTTCTTGCAGGAGCAGAGCCCGACACCCATCAATTTTATGTCATGATTGTTTTAATGGATGATCAAATGGGGAGAGACTCGAGGAAATATCATTCTAACTCAGGGACCGGGTCTGGTATGTAAGGAACAAAGGAGGTCTTGACCTAACTTCAGCCAGTGGGTTAATTAAAAGATGAGCAGGTGGAAGACTTGGTAAGAAAGATGAACAAACAACTTTGGGCAACAGGCTTTCAGCGGTTTGCAGAAGAATGACTCTGAATGCAAGATCCTCTTGGTTCAGGGTCTCAAGAAACTGAAAAGGGGACTTGACTGGATCCTCCAATTCCAAGTCACTCAGCGCTGGGAAAATCACAAGAACCGATTAGAGATAACGCAACTATTATAGTGATCCATTACAACATCATCCTATAACAGCTACAGCTCGACTGGATCCTCCAATTCCGAGTTGCTCTAACACAGTGTAAACAAAGGCATGAAAGAAACTGGCATTCATAAGGCAAGAAGTCTCAAAAGGCCATAAATAATCAGATTGACAGTGCTTTGTTAAAAGTTTACAACCGGGAGCTCTGCTCAACCATCGATAGATACAAAAACGGTGAAAACGCCTACATATACTCAAAACAACAATCAACAACAAAATCGAGATGTTGCATTAAACATATTGCGTCTGCATGGCTTCTGACAATCTGTAGCTGCCATCTCTGAATGATCGTGCAACTTATGGCAGATGCAATCGAACTCCTGACAGTTATATGGGTGAAACGATGTGCCTTTAATTCATTTCTGGAATTTCCCATTATGGCGGAGGCAATGTCTAACCACCACCAACTACCTTAATAACTACTTCATTGGGATTGGGGATGGCCCAGCCAACTCGGCACCTTTTGGGACGTGGACGACCCCTCGCGCTGCCGCCTGGACTAGCTGAACGACTTGATGAATATGCGTGGAGGCCAGCGCGAAGGATGGGGAATATGATGGGGGTGGTGGCGCCAAAACTATGAGGGTGAGATGTGAAGTGATGAGGTGTGAGAGTGGTGACAGGGGAAGACACATGGCGGAAGGCAATAGGCAGAGGGGGTAGAAGATGAGATATAACGAGATTGATATTAATGGGAGGCTGACATGGAATGGAGCGGGACACGTGGCAGATGGTGAGTGGATGATATGAAAGATAACATGGTAGGAAAGGGGCCCATGTTGATTTAAAACAGAGCAGCTGAGAGGGATGGGATCGCCTGAGCACCGTTGATCCGGGCGCTTTGATCTCGGCCGTTGGGAAGATGCGCGGCTGATTCCGGACCCCCCCCCCCTCTGCTTAAAGGT
>JZKD02S2158491.1:358365-380618 GCA_000966675.3 Picea glauca
AGAATGAATGATAAACAACATGCTAAGATCTGCGGATAGGAAGAGGGCACGTAGATCAACGACTCTAATTGGATTTCGGACCCCCCCTGATGATCTTCTTTTAACCGTGGGGGGGGGGGTCCGGAATAGTTTTTTCCCTCTAGAGGGCCCCTTGTTATACATGGCGTCATACTATTGGTCCCAGAGTCCCTGCACCATATGCTATCTGATAGCTCCCGTCACTCATGGACGTCATCGTCCACTTGTTCCACTTGCCTCTAAGGTATGTCACATCCCATAACTGCTGTGAGTCCCCTACCCCCTTTTCACTCATGAACAGTCCCTTATTGCGACTTTCACCTCCAATCCCTAGCAGCCACATCACCCATCCATATGTTTTGGCCACCGTCACCTTCCATCTCACCCCCAAGTGGCCTGTTGTCCATTTATTACTGGATAACATACTCATTATCCCGCTGACCTGTCTCCCACGTCCAACCGACCCCAGTTTTAAATAAAATTATCATTCTCCTACATTTTCGTTGTTCACTCGTCGCACCAGAAAATATCATAGCGAGCCCCTTCGTTACATCCCGTCGCCTTCATCCACAGTCAGTCGACCCCACTAACTCCATGTTTATTGTAGGTACTGTTGCAGAGATGGAGCCAAAGCCAAGACAAGCAGAAGGAGAGGAGAATCCTTTTCTCCTTCCTCCTGTTGACCTGGACAAAATCCCATTGGTCGACAAAGACAGATTGATCGCTGATACCAAGTGTGATTTCGATTTTTCAGACCTCCAGTCATGGCTCCGGGAGGTTTTCCTGGACCAGAGCGATGAAATTAGGCTCTGGGAGTCTAATTTACCCCTTTACCTTTTTCCCCAGATTCACCATTTCCCTGAGTTCGCACTTAAATGCCAAGCTCACTACATCCCCGAATAGAGAGCCATCATATCCTCATCCGGAGACACCCTGTTCCTCATCACTCCCGAAGACATAGACCAGATGATGCAAATTCCCCGTGCCGAATCTGCGTCCCCTTTCAACCTAGAAATCCTTATCGAGTTATACCAGAAGATGACTTTTCCCCAGAGAGCTCAAATTTTTGAGCTTTTCCTTCCCACCTCTGCTCAATTCCCTTCCACAAATCCCCCTTACCCGTCATCCATGTTCTCCACCAAGGGAAACCAAGTCATTTCCTCCCTTTGTGCCCTGCTAGGTTACTATTCTGACCAGTGGGTAGATGAGCCCATTATGGGTTTTCTATCCATTTTCTCCAATGATGAAAAACCCACAACACAGTTTGACTACAACACCTTCTTGGCTGACAATATTCACGAACAGTTCATGAATTTTGGCACGGAAGGCATGTTCAGATATTCGTCTATACTGGCATACATGTTTGTTTACTTTCAAGCAGATAAATTTAGTTTTTCCATGCAGAAGATGGACGCAGATGGAAGGCCTCAGCCAGTCACAGCATGGACCTCTTTGCTGAAGCATAACTCCACAGAGTACAGCTTCAAAGAATTCAATGACCTGTTCTACCACCTTGTGGTAAGCATGTTGAGCGACAGGCTTGAGCCTCGAATAAACGACGAAGTCCATAGAATTTTGCATCTCTCGGACAACACCAAGACCGGATATTGGTACCTGTATCAAAACCATATCGAGATCAGAGTATTTGGGTGTGAGTTGGCACCTTACAAGCTTCCTAAGTATGTGTCGGTAAGAATATTTTCTCTAGAATACATAAGACAAATCATGAATTCAGATGATATCGATTTCGTGTCTTTGAAGAAAAAGCAGCAGCTTCAGATCAATGGGCAGATTGGCTCCTTCATATGCAACAGTCGAGGAGCCGGAGAAGAAGTTGACTGGATGCTGAGAGAGATGAAGTTTTTCTCAAGCCTCCCATGGCACTACGACCCATGCGGGATCATCTCAGAAATGAGGGTGAAGAACAAAAACATCCCGTACGTTCATGAGTCCAAGCCCGATATTGAAAAATTTTCCAACCAGACTGTGTGGGTGCCTGACACCCTGGTTGAAGTAGAGCAGCAGATTCCTCCAACGTCTGTTCCACCAACGTCCACGCCACAGGTCCCCAAGGAAAAAAGGCCTCGACAAGAATCATCTCCACCTGTCACAGAGGTGTCGTCTAAAGAGTTCCAGTTACATACTAAGAGGCCCAAGACAGCCCCAATTCCCAACCCTATTGGTGAGAAAGAGGTCCCGCCTACCACAGTGACTAAGTCTGTCATTCCACCCTTCGGGTCGAGCCTGCATAAGGAAATCACCCCAGTTGTGCCAAAGAAAGTCATAGACTCTCCACTAGGTACTCAGCAGGGAAAGACTGGGCCCAAGTTGAGTATTTTCGAGAAGTATGAGATGATTAAGAAAAAGAATCAGACTCTTACCAGCAACACCTATGCTCAGTTTCGAAAGAAAATGTCAACTACGCAGCACAGGCTGTTGTCTGCATTTGACACAGAAAAGGGCAGGATGCACATGGCCTTCCTCCAGGCACAGGTACCAGACCCCAAGGTAATCACAGACTACAAGAGGGCCACCTTCGAGTTCCAGACGAAGGATTTGCACCTAGCAGATCAGATGGATTTGCACAAATAGGCTGGAGAGATGGTATTTCACACATTGGCACATGCTTCTGCTTCAGCGGAAAAACTGCAGGTGTCACTCAACAACACTCAAATGCAACTTAAGCTAGAGAATATATCGTCCTTTGCGAAGGACAACATGATCAAGACTTTGGAGGAGCCGGTCCTCAAGATCGGCTATGATCCTTCAAATGTCAAAGTTGCAGAAGAGATGATAAAGAAGAAGAATGCACACATCGCATCCTTGAGAAAACAGCTGAATCTCCTACCTACAGAGGACTCACAGGCGAAGGAGATAGTAGAGAAAGAAGGTGAGAAGGACAAGATGCTAAAGCTGCTCATGGAGTAGAATGATCAGCTCAAAGAAATGGAAGCTGAGATGGAGAGATTATTGAAAGAGAAAGAACAGATGAAGCCAATGGAAGTCATTCCATTGAGTGCCATCCCAATCTCAGGAGCAAGCACAGTAGTAGTGACAACAACCCCATCTACAAATCCAGTTACACCATAAGAGGGGACAACCGACCTTGCCAAATCCATGGAAAAGATGAACCTGCAAGAGACAGAAATCAACAAGCTTAAGAAGGAAGTTGAGAACCTCCAGGAACTCAAAGCTTCTTTTCAGATTAGTCTCTCCAAATAAAAGAAGGTGACTGAGCATATCAAGAAGGAACTACAGCAGCTCCAAAAGCAAACAGTGGTAGGGAAGAATTTGGCTGAGGTCAAAGAGAACGTATGGACAGATATCACAAAATCTATAAATGAAATTTGTCCCATGATCCAAATCATGTTTGAGCAGAACGAGTTGGTCCAGAGAAGTAAACAGGACATTGAAAATATCAGAGTAGAATTGGGAGATAGACCAACTCAAGCAAATGAGATCATCAAATTCCTAAACTCTAAGACCAGAGAAGATCTAGAAGAGTTGAAGATCGAGGATAGAACAAAGACCATCCTTGAGGTCAAAAGGGTTTTGACCAAAAGGGGATTAATGCTTCAACTAGAAGAAAACGTTCAGACCATGGACCTAGGGGTACATAAATTCTTCAACAAGATCGAGGCTCTCCAGAAGAAAGGTCTCCCCGGTCTAAAGGTTATTAATGATAAACTAATGACACTCCTAGATTACAAAAAGAGACTGTCTGGAGTGTCTAAAGACAGTTCAAAGTTTGCTGGCATACAAGGGAGCATCATCGGCAAAGAATTCCTAGATGCTCTTCAGTTGGACATCAGTATCCAACATGAGATTCGATACATATTCCTCACTAAGCCTACATTCGCCAAGTATACTGAAATGGACGAAGTGTATCAGAGACTTCTCAAAGTTACTGTGCCTAGTCATCTCAGATGGGAGGAAATCTGCGATCTGCTCGATTAGCAGATGAGCTGTCCAGGTCTAGTCACTTGTCCAATCAGAAGAGGTTGTACAAAAACCTCGCCAACGGCCTACCCCAGAAATCAGCAAGCAGTTGCACCAAGTCATCAAGCAGTTTTGATTAGTTAAATTAGTTAGGCTAAAAATAGAATGAGCATGTCCTGATCAGTTATGACAGGAACATTTGTAATTTGAATTATAAATACTTCACCTTTTGAAGTATTGGGGGTTGTTGATCTTCACACCCTAACGCTATCAGACTGTAACATTTTTGAAGAGATCTACCATTAATAAAAAGGAGGCACTTTTACAGGATTCTTACGTGTATTCACTGGTGAAGTTTATTCTCTAAGTTGAATGTTATTCTTGCTTTGTGATCATATTGTTTTCTAAAACTAATCTTTAAGAGTAACGTATGTTGCAGGATTTATCTTGGATACCCTATTTCTGGCTTTAAAGATTTTGAATGTTTATCTTCTGATGTTTTCAATTAAGAAATTCTTAACTGCTTCTTAGTTGAATTTATCTTTCTCATCTTTTCTTCTGTCCATCATTTAAGCTACTAAAAGATCCAGTGAGTATATTATCTCGCCCTGTGAAAGTCTTCTTTATCGTTTATGGTTGTATTTCATATTTATTTAAACACAGACCCTATAGCCCAATGGATGTGTAGACTGTCTCAACCAATTTAAAAAACACTTTGACAACAAAACCTACCTATCTCTTTACCTAGCCTAAAATCTAAAGTTATAAACAAAGCTAAATCATATAGAGAGATCCCTCTCTGAAGCTGGAAGGGCTAGATCCCAGCTTTAAAAGTGTTTGGATAAATTTACCTTTGTATATTTCTTCTTTTTCAACCTCTAGGAAATTTAACAAGTGCTAACACCATCGAACACAAGGGAAACCACCCAGTCTGTTATCTCCTCAAATAACACATTCAAATTTGTTTATTTTAGGTGATAGGAAGTCATTGAAAAATACATTTCTAAATTTTTTAAGGTTCATTTTGTAGAGCCTTAGGTTTGTAATAAAGTTTGAAAACCAATTGATTTGGTTTTCCCTTCAAAAAAGTCAAAACTTAGGTTTTGGTAGCTAAGCGCCTTTCCAAAAGGGATTCTAAGCCACCGAAAGTGCAGAAATTCTGCGTTTTTATTGCACTGAGTCATCATTTTCAAATGATGATTCTAAACGATTGAAGAATATTTTTGAGAAACGGGAGGAATGTTTTGTTGCTAACACATAAAATAACAATAACCTCTCAGTTTTCCTACAGGTGTCATAGATTGGGAGATTCCAATTCATCGCTAAGTCCTAATTTTTGGATCTCAAAGTTTCCCTGTTTGACACATGTTTTTGAAATGCAGATCCCAGGGAACTGAAAAAAAATCTCAAAAAACAGAGAGAGATTTTTTCTCACAAAAAACCAATCTACAAAAGCCTCTTCCAGTTTTTACACAACAGTTTTGGTTTGAGAGATATGGGTAAATATTTGAGAATCATATTTCCAGAAATTTCTGTCTTTTCCAGCCACCTCACAAATTCGAATTTGAGATAGGAGAAGAGGTTATCAGATCCATCTTTTGAGGATCTTGAAAATGTTTGTAAAGGCTATAAAGACAAGAACATTTGATGAACAAAACGGGGGGAAATTCAGTCCTTGAGGCTGATGGTTCGATTTTGAGTTCTATATTCTACTGTTTTGTATGAAAGACACTTTCTTAAATATATCAGCCTGCAAGCTTCTTTCATTTGTTATTGTTAGACCTTCTTTCATCTTTGTCTATGCATATGAGTGGAATTCATTCTTTTGTCTCTGTTTAATGATCCTATGGTAACTTTCATCTTACTTTTTATTTTTAAGCAAGAATCATAAGCATCTTTGGCTAGTTTGTTGACCCATCATATATATGGTTTATGTATGTTTTGGTTAACCGATTGGTTTTCTTATCCATTTGATATACAAATCTATCTGATAAATAACTCTTGAAGGCCTTGTATTGCATGAATATAGTTAGACTATCTTGAGAATAGAATCCATAGGTTAAGATATTAATCTTGATCCAAACCCACACCTATTATTGAAAAAATAGTTTCCAAAAAGATTAAGTTACTAGGCAACTCTGACTTATAGCCTAGGAGAGTTTCCTAGAGTGATAACAAATTGGTGCCATTGCCGGAGAGAGGAGATTGAAGATCAGCTTCCCTGGGAGACGACATAGATCCATCTTTGATGATAGACAAAGTCTGGACATCATTTGGTTGTAATTATCTATCTGGCGACTCCATGAAGGAGGAATCCAATGGTGACTCCATTGTTCTGAAATCTATTGGCAACCCCACTAGTATGAAATGAACAAGATCTTATCTAAGAGGTATGCGTTCTGTGATTTTTCAAAGATTGTGGGTTTCCCTAATCCAGTGCCTAGTAGAGATGAATGGGAAAATAACCTTCCCAGATTTCGAGGTGAAGATTGGGAAGTACTAGCTGAACATTTGTTGGAATTTCATGATTGCATTCATCGCTTGCAAGTTGTGCATGAGGATGTTTAGATCCGGCTCTTCTATTTTTCATTAGAGTGGATTGCTCGTGATTGGTACCGGTCTCTTCCTATTGCCAGTATCAACTCTTTGGCGGATTTTCATTCTTCTTTTCATGTGTTTTGTAAAGAAAATTTTCTAGCTGATCTTCTATATCCCGAATGCTGTCATGAATTCAATTTATTGAATGAAGGACTAAACATTCATGAAGATTTTACTGCAGTAGAAGATATCTCTCATTATTATTGATATATTGATGATCTTCAGGATGTTAACCATTATATAGATGCTTTTGACATTGTACCAAATGCATTCATTGTCTTGGGTTGTCATGAAGATCATATCTTTCCATTCAAAAATCCAAAGCATGATCAACAGATTGATATATCAGTAGATGACAGTTTCGAATATGCAGCAAATACTAAGAATAGTCCCCAACTTTCAGATTTGCAGATAAAGGGAAATTGCAGCAGACCTCAAGAGGAATATGATGAGCATAAAATTTTAGATCAGCAGTTGACCATGCATGTTTCTCTAGCAGAGGTCCAACAGTCTACATTCAACATCGATATCAGTGAAGGTATCCAGCAACATCACTTCAATATGCAGTTGGATCAACAACTCAAAGAGGTATTCTTTTATGGTTTTTATGACCCTGTCGCTGAATATTTCGAATATATGAGTAGTATGATTGTCAAAACAATTTTTTCAGACAAAGATTGTTTCTGTCATCAACCATATTTTTTCATGTTACACTCTCTATTATTTTTGGGGTCAAAATCAAGAACAAGACCAGTAAATTGGTTTCTGACATGGATTCATTGGAAGCATGACTTCACTTGATAAGAGGTAATATAGTTGGTTAGCATAGTAGTTAGAAGAAAAATAATCTCTTCATACGAGCAAGTATATTGTTTTTAGTTTCTTGAATAAGCAGGGCAGGTTACAGGTAGGTCATAGGTTTGAAGAGATCAATGGTAAGGCCAGATGACTCCATGCCCAATGGTGAAGGTGACTGGAACTATTAGGTTCTTGGAAACCTCACAGGGAGGTCTCCATTCCAGTTGGAGCCTGATATTAGCGCTCAAAATATACTGGAAATTTTTAGTGCCTTCATCCAATTTAGGCTAGATTTTCCATCTTTGGCCGATATTTAACCAACATTTATTTCAAGCATTCTCCAGATAGTATTGACAAGATCCCATTGATTGAATTTTCCCAGAGACTCCTATGACTCTGCCTTTTGACTTGCATTCCTAAAAATGAAATGATTAATGTTGCCCAAGTGTCAATCTCTAATCATATTCCTAAGCCTAACCTAGCTTATGAGTTTAAGATTTTACCAAAAGATTAGAAAGTCCCACAGGCTGATTCTCATGTCAATTCATTAATCGTTTGAACACCAAGTCAATATCCTACATATCTCATCGATTCTATTCAAATCACAACAGTCCAACCAACATCAGCCTAGCGCAATTGCCAAGTTTCATAGCCATTCACACCTCATTGATTTAATGATGTGTATGTTGGCATATCTAAAGTTGATCACCTATAATCCCGACATATATGGGATTATATTCATCAAATAAATGAAAAGAAATGCTCAGACACATGCTAGGTCAGCAATCTAGGAGCAAGTGTCGAGTCCATATGTCACAACAATACTCAAAACAAACCAAGCAACTGAGCGTTAGTGCCAAGTTTCAAGGGATCAAAGGGTTTGAGATTAGAGCACTAATCAAATCAGATTACAGGTGTTAAGGGTTTGATTGTTAATTGTCAAAGTTTAAGTTGTAGGGTTTCAAACTCATTATCAGCAGATCGGATCATCCAGGGAAGAAGTCATTTGAGGTAAAATAATATGAATACCAGGTGTTCTCGTATATATAAAGGACATACTTGCGTTTCTATGCTCTATGTTTTTCCATCGCTGAGAATCATCTAGAATCAATACCTGCTCCTCTTTCTACACTTCAACATTTTTCAAAGAATAGAAGAAAATCGTGTTGCTTTCCTCCTAATCCGACATATGTTTTTGGCATCATTAAAAATAGACTTAAGAGAAATATATTGGTTAACATGAAGCTACCTTAGATGCATTCAGTTTTCTTCTCCTGCATGATGACATCCGGGCAGCTAATTTGATAGGAAGGTTTTCTGCAGAGGAAGATGTCCATGCTCTCCCTACTCGGCTAAAAACCTATGTGACTTGATACAGAGCAAAATCTTTAAGTGTCTATAGAGTAGTTTGTGCTATGTTGTTGTTAGCAGATTTGGAGCTGAATCTTGTCTTAGAAACAAAGATGACATCAGATCTGTCTTCGCAGAAACCAATAGAGCAAAATCTGGAGAGTTTGCAAATGCAAGGATTGGTTGTAATGTAGAATATATTGGCTTTGGAGATGAAGGAAACAAATATGTTTTTTGCAGTTTGTCAAAGTTGTCAAAACATTTTTCAATAGCTTTTATAGAAGAGAGATACATGTGCAACATCCTTTCAAGCTCTCACACTTGTTTTATAATCTTAAGTTGCTAAAGGTTCCAGGGAATCAACTATTATATCTGCAATTAAAAATTGAAAGAAGCTGCCATATAAATTATATTCTGGGAACAGAGCAGAGGCAGATGGAAACCCTGCTGATCATCCAGACCCTGCTTGGGATATAGAGGCCCCAAGGAACAACATTGAAGATCAACAAGATGAGAGAACCTGTATTTCTAGATTAATTATGTGCAACATTAAGAGGAACCTGAGCGAATTGCAATGTTGCTTCCATCATCACCAAATCAATCTTGATCACTCTCAGAAGAATCTAGGTAATACATTTTTGAATATTTAAAACATTTACAGAAGTTACAGCTTTCGATGGCTTAGGAGAATAGAACGATTTTTCATTAGCCACTGAAAGTAGAGCTTTCGGTGGCTAACAGGCCCAGATTTTTCTCTCTTAACCACCGAAAGCTGAAACATGGCAGAGAGGTCGTATTTTTGCCCAGATCTGACTTTTTCTCAACCCAATGTTTTGAGGTTGGTTTCTAAAGGTGCATAACAATTAAATACATCAGATTTAAGGTTTTATATTGATGTATGATGTGTTTAAGAAGGTGGAAAAGTAAAATTGGTGACCTAGTTTATGAGCAAAAAACTGTCTTTTTTGCCAAAGGCAGCAAATTCGAATTATTTCACTTCCTATGAAGATTCATCAGCCTTGGAAGGCTTTCTACATATGCAGAAAATATTATGGAGGGCATGGTTATTCTGTTGTGAACAAATTTGGAGATTTATATAATGACCAAGATATCTTCCAAACTTTTTGAAAGGGACAATATTGTTCTGCTGCAGCAGGTTACTAGAATCAAGAATCAAGTTTTGCAGTTTTGAAACAGATTTCACAAATCTACAACTTCGGTGGCTTAGGAGGGCTTTCATATATTCCCTTATCCACCAAAACCAAAGCTTTCGGTGGCTTACAAGTTAGAATTTTTTCTCTCTAGCCACTGAAACCGTAGAGAAGTGCAGAATGGAACTCTTTTTGCACAGATCCAAGTTTTATCATTCTACAAGGCACGAGGATGATTTATAAGGGAAGGTTATAATTAAGAGGATTTGTTTCAATGTGTTGTTCCAGTTTTTGAGGTGCCAAAAATGTGAAAGATATGAAGTTTGTTTCCTATTCGTGGCAAAGAATGACTTGTTTACCAAGGTGGCATTCTTGACTTATCCCACAATCTAGGGAGATCTGTTGCAGCTGTCGAAGACATGAAGACTATCCAGATAAAGGCTACAGGTTTGCAGGGGATCATTTCTAAAGGCCAAATGACTCCATAACCCAACAGGAAAGGAATTGGAGCTGATTTTCATGAAACCTCACAGGGAGGCTTTCATCCCCAAAAGGAGCCAGATGTTATCTCCTCAAATAACACAGTCAAATTTGTTTATTTTAGGTGATAGGAAGTCATTGAAAAATACATTTGTAAATTTTTTAAGGTTCATTTTTTAGAGCCTTAGGTTTGTAATAAATTTTGAAAAACATTTTATTTGGTTTTCCCTTCAAAAAATTCAAAACTCAGGTTTCGGTAGCTAAGCACCTTTCCAAAAGGGCTTCTAAGCCACTGAAAGTGCAGAAATTCTGCGTTTTTACTGCGTTGAGTCATCATTTTCAAATGATGATTCTAAACGATTGAAGAATATTTTTAAGAAATTGGGAGGAGGTGTTTGTTTCTAACACATCAAATAACAATAACCTCTCTCAGTTTTCCTACAGGTATCATATATTGGGATATTCGAATTCATCTCTGAGTCCTAATTTTCGGATCTCAGAATTTCCCTGTTTGACACATGTTTTTGAAATGCAGATCCTAAGGAATTGAAAACGAATATCAAAAAACTAAGAGAGATTTTTTCTCAAAACAAACCAATATACAAAATCCTCTTCCATTTGTTACACTAAGTTTTTGGTTTGAGAGATATGGGTAAATATTTGAGAAGCATATTTCCAAAAATTTTTGTTTTTTCCAGCCACCTCACAAATTCGAATTTGAGATAGGAGAAGAGGTTATCGGATACATCTTTTGAGGATCTTGAAACTGTTTGTAAAGGCTATAAATCCAATAATATTTGATGAACAAAAGGGGGGGAAATTTAGTCCTTGAGGCTGATGGTTCGATTTTGAGTTCTATATTCTACTGTTTTGTATGAAAGACACTTTCTTAAATCTATCAGCCTGCAATATTCTTTCATTTGTTATTGTCAGACCTTCTTTCATCTTTGTCTATGAATATGAGTGGAATTCATTCTTTTGTCTATGTTTAATGATCCTATGGTAACTTTCATCTTACTTTTGATTGTTAAGCAAGAATCATAAGCATCTTTGGCTAGTTTGTTGACCCATCATATATATGGTTTATGTATGTTTTGGTTAACTGATTGGTTTTCTTATCCATTTGATATACAAATCTATCTGATAAATAAATCTTGAAGGCGTTGTATTGCATGAATATAGTTAGATTGTCTTGAGAATACAATCCATAGGTTAAGATATTAATCTTGATCCAAACCCACACCTATTATTGAGAAAATAGTTTCCTAAAAGATTAAGTTACCAGGCATCTCTGACTTACAACCTAGGAGAGTTTCTTGGAGTGATAACACAGTCAATGACCAATGATGAAATTTTGACTATTGGGTTCAAGGTTACCTAACAATGATGAAAGTAGGGATAGGGTGCATGATAGGAATTACAATATTATGTGATTATGAGACAAACTGAGGGTATGGATGACATGCAAAGTCAAGAGTTCTGAGGAGTGGCCGACACAGGTTGAAAGACTTCCTTTGAACAAGAGCATGAGACATATGGAGGACTCTAGAAGCATAGACCAATGATGAAACCATGAGATGCGGGAGGCATAAATGAAATTCTCTATAGGGACTGAAAGAGTAACCATTCAATAGAGAAGAATCTGTAACGAGCTCAGCTTCCTAAGGCCATGCTAATCCCAAAATTATGATGATGAATGGACTCAATAACTTTGTGATTTGTTCAAAGGAGACACGACTGTTGCCGACATAAGATAATACTCCCTTCCCACCCATATTTTTTTGTTTTTTCATAGACAAATGAATGCTATGATACAGAGGAGGAAACGAGTGTCACAAGTAAGAAAAACTAGTTCCAACAGTGGAATGTACCTATGCTCAATGCAGGGAAATGCATGGAGGCAATGGACACTCGGGGGTATGTTCCCTCCTAGGTATAGGGTGTCAAATTGTGAAGGATATAAACAAGGCTCTACTTGGTTGAGGATGCAAAACTACTGAGGCAAATGATTTATAACGCAAAGAGAGAACCGACTATAGGCTCAAGATTTCAAGCAAGGGCATGAGATGCAATCACAACTTAACGCCAAAAAATATCCTTTTTTATGTCTTTTAGTCTACTTGGTGTGAAAAAGGGATAAACTTGTGCCAAATAGACATATTTTCAAAACCAATTTACGAGTGTGAAAGAGACAAGTTGACTCGACAATCTTTTCACTTTTTGATAACGAGTCAGAAAAGAGCTTAACTAAGACTCACAACCTTTCAAGTCTAATTTAACGAGTGCGAAAGGGAAAAATAACTCGAAAATATTTTCTCTTTTTAAAGATGAGTTGGGAAAGATCTTAAATTAAACTCATTTGGGATTCCTCATGGTATTAGGCCGCATGTTTATGAATGAGAAATGAGGCTCAACATAAAGTCAAGTATGATTTATGAAAGACTCCTATTCCTATGAAAAAATATTTGCATGGGAACGAAATGCAATAAGGGATCTAACTAGGGCAGTCATGTTTGGTAAGTCTCTACCACTTAATCATGACACTACTTTATAGAATATGGAAGGTTTTGTGTCACAACAAATGGGTTCATACCTAGGGAATAAAGAGTGACAGTTATAGGATAATGCAAAAATGCATAACAGAGTGGATACCTATCCTATATGTTGGGTAATGAAAATACATGCCTGTGGTGACGAACGACCAAAATAACGCTAAAATCTGCAAGAATTCAAGCTTAAAAGTGAGAAAACCAACTCGATCCACCTTTTTATTAGTCCATTAGGTGAAAAAAATGGCTTACAACTATAGAAAGTGGGTAAAAATAATTTATAAATAGTAACAAAATAAAAAATTACTATACAATTTTGATTTTTTACCCAACTAGTGCAAATTGGACCAAAATACCTCCAATATTGAAATGACAATTGCAGGAGCATCAGGAAACGAAATCAAAAACCTTATGGATCAGGTAATTCTTGTTCTCTTCCTGGATTAAATTTTTGAATTAGGTTCCAAATTTTTAGTTATTGAGGGCGCAAAATGTGATTTTCAGTTTACGCGGGTTGTCTTTAATCAGGTTGCATATACAACGAGGTATACACTCCTATGTAAACTACATGGAGCATATATCAAGCCCTACATGAAAATTTAATTGAGGTAGGCCACGTACAGGCACACAAACAAAAATTTTAAAGGGTTCTAACTGAATTTGTCCTTGGCAGGATGGTTCTTGAATGGAGAGAAAGAGAGCACGAGGAGGTCGATGCTGCTATAGATCAAGATCTGGGGGCCCAAATGGCCTTAAAGAGATGTGTCTTGTATAAATTTTGGGTGCTCAAAGGAATGAGAGCCCAAGTGAGGTTTCTTGAGATGCTTGTGGGTTACTGGGACCCTGAGAGTGAAAGCTTCAATCTCGATAGGAAACCATTGAGAATTGAAGTAGAGGACATTTACTTTTTGACTAGTCTATCATGTCAGGGAGAGGTTGTAAACCTCAAATCACGGGGAGCAAGGAGTAGGATGAAAATAAAAGAGTATATCGATGCCCACTATGTAGCAGGGACTTCTAAGGTGGGGAGTCAATTCCCTATCTGGGAAATAAATAATCTCAGCCTAAGGATTATTTTCCTTATATTGACTAGGATCACAGGTTCAGTTTCATTGAACCAGGCATCAAGGCCACTCATGTTCTATGTAGTGCAATGTATGAGACCTATAGTACATGATTGGTGTACCTCACTACTGGAAAATATGAAGAGCCAATTGACAGAGTGAAAACAGGGGGGTAAGAGGAATTTGGGGTTTTCCTCTATCCTATGCAGTTTATTTTTCGAGTGGGTTCTAGGTATGGGACCTAGAGTTGAGATTCTTCCTAGAGGATCTCGCGATCCAGCCATGGCATGGTGGATCGAGGTAATGAGGTGGCAGGGGGGAGGTAGGGTGTTGACACCCTACAACGAGGATTTCTTTTACTAGTGGTAGTGACAGGTCATTTCCATAGATGACTATCCCTATGCAGGGATAGACTTCTGAGGAGATCTGAACATGCCACTTCCACCAGGGCCCGCCTATGGTGATATAGGTATGTCAAATGTTTTTAAATATTTCATTTTTTTTGTATTTTTGTATAATAGAACAAAAATATTTTTGGATGGTGCTTAAGTATTAACTGGACACTTTGTGTAATGCAGACCTGGGTTCGCAACGACCGAAAGGGTTTCCTCGCCATCGACGGAGGAACTAGAGAGAAAAGGCGGCAAGAGGAGAAGTAGAGAGAGTGATAAAAAACATGTAGGGAAACCTACCATATTTGACTCACAGGATTCCCCTGGTTCAGGTAGAGGATCTGCCTGAAGCCATGCAGCGACATGTAATTGGTGTACCCAGAGCATGGGTGCGAGTCTTTCAACGTCTCACAAATGTCGTAGTTTGTTTCCATGACACACATCCAGCACCACAGATATATATGTCGTGGATATTGTAGTACCGGTTGTATATGTGTATCGATGGTATTAGCCCCAATTTTGTACTATAAACACCATATTTTTGAAATATATAAAAAGGGATCTTCGACTTTACTTATATTTTACAATGCTTACATTGATGAGATGGTTTTATTTTCTTTAGTTATGTTACAAATACCAATCTAAAACAAAATTAGCATAAGCATCGAATACATGATTAGAACTCCTAGGAATATGATAATATGTAATAAAATCAAATTGTTGTTCTAAAATATGTAACCGTAGGAATCGACGGAGTAAAGTAGGATCACACATGTGGTAACTATCGTTCAACTGACATACTACTAACTGGGAATCCATGCAAACATATAAAGAACAAATACCATGGGAGATAGCATCACGCAAAATTTCTATAATGACGCTATATTTGGCCACATTGTTCGTGGATGGCCCTAGGAATATGCCACCTAAAGACACAAGTAGACCCTCAGGTGAGTAAACCACCCAAGCGGAGGAAGCCAAGTTCTGTGTATGATGACTGGCTCCGTCTGTGAATCTGAGGTAGACCGAAGAATCCGTTGACATCTGTTAGCCAAGTGAAAACTCAATAAGAAACCCAAAAAAAGAAAGAAAAAAAATATATACACTAAATTACATTAGTATACAGAGAGTTCTGCCCGAGCCTGGGGCTCAAGCGTAATATATTTTCAAGTAGATCCCATCTCTGGGCTCGGCCAACCTATTCCCTTCATAATCCCGTAACTCATAGGCTCATTTTTCTAGAACATGTTGCATGATATAAGGACCGTGCCACATGGGTTTAAACTTGCCTGCCCCCAATGGTTCTTTGGCTTGATCATACAAGAGGACCAAGTCACCCTCATCATATAACCAAGGAAAAACAGACTTATTGTATTGGGCCTTGACACATCTTTTGTTCTCCTCGATATCCATAGAGGTGTCTCGACACTGCTCATCAAGACTCTCTAGGTGTACAAGGCGTTGATCGAGATCAAAAGTGTTAGGTAGGACCGCGACTGCCAAATTAAGAGAAGGGATTTCACATTCAATAGGTAAAATTGACTCCACATAGTGTACTAACTAGAAAGGGGAAAATCCAATGGAAGTCTTGACTGAGGTTCATTATGCCCAAAGTGTAGGATATAGCATGATATGCAAGTCGGATTTACTCTGACTAACAATTTTTTGCAAAATGGTCTTGAGAGACTTGTTGACATCCTCTACTTGTCCATTTTCCTAGGGGTAATAAGGAGAATAATTACCATGTCTAAACACCATCTTAGCTACTATTTCTTCCATCATCTCATTCTGAAATTGACTGTCATGATCAGTGACAATCTCACTCGAGATACCGAATTGGGCGATAATCTGATTGAATATGAAGAAGGCGACAGTATTCCCATCAGATTTAACCATAGGCATGGCCTCATCCCACTTAGTAAAGTAGTTGAAGGCCACAATAATGTGTGTTGATGGCCCTCAACCAAAGTTGGGTTGCAATCTACGAAATCCACCCCCCACTTGGTGAAGGGACCGACGATAATGACTGGGTGAAGAGGGGTTGGATGCGATCTCATTTTCCGAGTGAACACCTGGTAGGGGTGACACTTCTTAACAACTTCAATACAATATTTAAAGATAGTAGGCTAGAAATAACTATCTCACACAAATTTTTGGGTTGTCGCAAGCCTGGATAGATGACCACCACAGGCCCCACTGTGGCAATAGTTTAGGACAGACTCATCCTCTCTGTGATTTAAACAACGACGCAAGATATTGTCTATTCCTCGGTGATACAAAGTGTCATCGATGATAGTATATTTTTTATCTTGGTGTCTTACACGTCATCGGTCATCTCGCAAGAGATGCCGAGGGAATTTCAAGTTTTTAAGATAGAGAACGATGTCTCCATACCAAGGGTTGGATGACGAGACAAGAAAAATGTGTTCGTCCACAAACGAATCAACATGGATAACATCCTCATATAATCATGGAAAATCGGATATTAACTCTGTGAAGACTAGGGATTTCTTGGATTTTACAGAATTGAAATCGAGATCAAAATCTTGTAAAATGACAATCCATTTATTATATTTCCCCCCTATGATATGCCTAGTAAGGATGTATTGAAATGGATTAACATTGGCAATCACCGTAGTCTTGCAAAGTAATATGTAATAACGCAAATGTTGGACTACGTGGATGACAGCCAAAGGTATATTTTCTATGTGAGAATAATTAAGTTCAGGACCGACTAAAGTCCGACTAAGACAGTATATGACGTGCATGTGAAGCACATCATCCTCCTGAACTAGAACCATACCAATCATATCCTCAGACGCAGAAATATAAAGCAAGTAATATCTGTTGTAGTCAGGAGGATTCAACAGAGGCACCAATACCAAGGCTTTCTTTAAAGCATCGAAGGACTCCTTGGCTCGCTCATCCCATATAAAATGGGTGTCCTTCTTCAAGAGACAAATGAAACCCTTACTCATATTAGCATAATTCACTATAAACCAACGAAGAAATATAGGTTTCCCCTGTAAACCCTAAAGTTTTCTAATCATGCGTGGGGCAGGAAACTGATTTATTGCCTCAACCTTTAGTGGATCCAACATGATCTCAGTCTCGAAAACTAGAAAACCCAAAAGATGACCAGACTTAATGCAAAAGATGCACTTGTGAGGGTTCGACCAAATTCTATAGTAACGACATCTTTCAAAAACAAGTTGAAGGTGTATAGTGTGATTCTCTCTCTTGCGAGAGTGAGCAGCAAGATCATCAAGGTAAGCTTCGACTATGTGCTTAAGATCATGAAAAGAAAAAGTCATGGCATGTTGAAAGGTTTCTCCAACGTTTTTAAGGCCAAAAGCCATTTTCATGTATGAAAAAGCACCCCAAGGAAAAATAAATTTCGTCTTGTGTTGATCCTTAGGTTTGATTTGGATTTGGTTATATCTTGAAAATCCATCCATAAACGATATTACTTTTCTTTCCGCACACTTGTCGAGGATCTGATCGATGAAAGGTGTCGGGAAGTTGTCTTTAGGACATGCCTTGTTCAGGTCACGAAAGTCCATACACAAACAGATGGTTCCTTGCTTCTTATCTAGAGGAACCGATTTGGATACTCATTCAGTCAAGGAAACTGGGTAGATGAAGCCAACATTAAGTAGCTTCTCCACCTCTTCCTTAATAGCAGGGGCCTTCCGGGTATTTACAGCTCTAAGAGGTTTTCGAACATGTTTAAAATCCAGATAATTTCTAATATCGTGTTCGACAATACGAGGGTCAATTGTTGGCTTCTCTTCATATGACCAAGAAAACACATCTTGATATTCGTTGAAGAGTTCGGTGTAGATCAAGATTTCTTCTGGCGATCAATCCACACCGATATTTACATTTTCAACCTTGCCAGGGGTACGAGAGACGTCGGTCACGGTGGTAGGGGAAATAATCACCATGTTTCCTTTGGCATAAATTTTGTGCGTATCAATTGGAACTATGGCGTGACAGACTATCTCACTCAAAGTAGATCAAAATTTGTCTTGTTTGATTCTTTCAGGATCTGGGAGAAAGTAAGAGCGGTGATGCATATCATCCCAAGGTTTGTCGGAACCATTCATGGATTTGATGATAGCTTCATCTGAAGTAAAATTCCCATCAAGGAAAGCATGTGAATAAGACAATGAAGTGGCCCACACGGGCCTAAGAATGGGGTGCTCCTCGTCCGTCGGTGAGGTAACAGGATCAGGATCGGTGGAACAGTCAAGATCATCTTGATATGTAATCTTCGTTGCCGATAGTGGCATGGCCATTCCATCATGCAATTGACCTTCACAAGATGAAGTCGGGGAAGGTAGGGTCCATGGATCATTAAAATAAGGAGTGTGGAAAGGAATGGATGTCTACTGGACATGGAATAAACATGATGGCTCGGTACCGAGAAGTCAAAAGTAACCATAAGGTAAGAATACATTCCGACAATGATATTCTCAGTTTCTAGCTGAGAATTGTCGATCATAGGGATCGACGGTCCAATAGATGCATTAGAACTAGAGCATGAAAAGTATAGTTGATCGATCATCACGATATTCCCTTCATGAGGAAAGAAAAGAGTACAAAAGATGGACGATACTATGGTGATCATGGAATAAGTCCAATTACGTCCTAGCAACAAGTTATAATCAAGAGGCTCATCAACTACCTCTACTTCCACCTCTACCGTCTTCCCACCTAACTGGACTAGAAAGGCAGGGAGAATACCATGAGGGAGAAAGGAATGATCATCAAAATCATTCAACATGTTCGATGACTTGGAAAAAGTTGAAGAACCGAGAGTTTTCCAACAGACCAGGGACATTGCACACATAGTAGCACCTTCATTAACAACCACATGTTTGATGGTATACTTTGAGTACTCCATGTGGATTTGGAAAGACACATGGTAAGGCAAGCGAAGCTTAACATCTGTGACGTCAAACTTGATAAATTTTGAGCCACTGGGTTCTAGAGCTCCTAAATTAGAGAGTAAGGCATTGCTCTATGAAGGACACATATGGAGTACCTCCAAAGATGACATCGCACAAGGGGTTTGACCTAGGTCTCCAAATGCGACTTCGCACAAGGGGTTTGACCCAGGTCTTGAACAATAGATTAATTCTGGGTGACTCTAGAATTTGGATTGTGGGTAGAACGCTTGAGTACTCCTTTCGTAATACAAGGCGGTGGCTCTGGTTTCTCAATCTGTAAATTCATCTCCAGAGGAGGAGGAGTATATTCTAGACTAGGAATAGCTTGTGAAGAGCTATAATCTCAAGATCGAGTGGCTACATGAACTTTTGCATCGACCATATTGATACATAAACAATCACCATCTTGCAACAACGGGTTTTGACTCTGATATGAAAATGATAAAGACTTGTATTTTTGAAAATATTTGCAAGTTTTAATTCAAGTGTTCTTATGCAAATGGATCAATTTTTCAAAACACAACTTTTATAGAAATAACACATTCAATATGCATATAAACAACAACAAATAACAGTGAACAGAAAACACATAACACAACAAATGATAAAGGAGTTCGCCCCTCTCTTGGGCTACATCTCCTGGTCCAACTTCCAATGGATCTTTTGTATTATTTTCTCAAAGTGATAAAATATGTGCTTTACAATGCTCAAAATTCCAAATAGATGGGTCCAATGGCTTCAGAATGTCCAAAAACTCCTAGCTGGGCTTTTTTGGCACCTCGTTTGGCCAAAAATTGAAAAAGATAGGCTTCCTGGAAGTTCCCCTTCAAACTTGTTGTCTCTAGATCACCAAAATGCACCTCTATCTCCTCAACCTATCCCCCATGTGCATATATGTGTTAAAACCTAGCACCGGGCGCAACCGCAAAAATGGTGCGAACTGTAGGACAGTTATGCACCTAGCCCCCTAACCGCCAAGACCAGGGGCATATGAGGCACCATGTGACCGCGCGCATATAAAAAAAGGGCCAAAGGTTTAAAACATTTGGTAACAGTCGGAAAGGCACGTGCACCGGTGGTTATATTGAAAATACATATGACCGGGGGCCGAGTCTAAGCCCCGACCTGAACCGCGCCCCAACTCACAACATATATCAATTCAAATATATTGCAAACCATATATATAATAAGAAACACATGTGAGCATGTCGGTTGGGTGGCCCTTCCCAAAGCTCTTCCCTTTCCCAGAGGTCACAGGGTCGAGTCCTACCGACTACCAAAGTTTTAAACCATAACCAAGGTGACACGTGGCGACCATTGATTGGGCCATGTGTCATCATTCTGTTCGCCATCAATGCCACGTGTTAAGAAACGATTCATCATCCAACTTCCAACCAACACCTGCCACATGTCGTATGGCCCTACCAACTCATCCCTACCATGTGTCGTACGACCCTGCCACGTCAGCATCCGTACGAACTGTACGGACTGTACAGTTAGCACATTTTTTTTACCTGTTTGACGATTTGAACAGAACGTGATATCTCTCTCATGTGACGTCTGTTTGAACCCAAATGAGTTGCATTGGGTTCATGATGATGAGGCCTACAGACCCATTCGATTTGAAGCGATTCCGAGCACTTTGAATTTTGAGAAAAATTTGATCCCCTGGATCACACCTCCCCATTGGAAAGCTTTTGGACCTCCAAGAGACTATTTTCAGTCTATCTGAAGATGAGGGTATAGTTCCCTCACCTTTCCAACCTCAATCCACTTGTCTTTGCTTGGATTTGTGCCTTTAAGACCAACTCGAAGATATTCCACATTTCCTCATTTTGAAATTCTCATTCTCCTGTCAAGGATTGTGTCTTCATGTAGTTCTGTAAGATATTCTGGGGAGAAATCATCTATATAAGGAATCTGAACATGTTCTCCTTGATCATCAATCAAAGGAGTCTTCTACAATTTCAAATTCTCAACATTAACAACTGCATACATTTTCATATAAGGAGGCAAATCTAAACGGAAGGCATTATTACCAATCTTTTCAAGAATCTTGAAAGGACCATATCAAATTGGTTTCAGTTTTTTACCTTCTCCTTTAAGCCTCTCCTTACTAATGTAAATCCAAACTTCATCTCCAACTTGGAAACTATGATCAACACGATGCTTGTCATGTCTTGTCTTGTACTTGGCTTGACTCTTTTCCAACTGCCCTTGTACCATTTGATGTATCGACTGAATTTGTTCAATGAACTTTTCTTCCCTATCAATGTCATATTGACCATCAATAGCTATATCCTTCCCAAAGATAAAATCTAAAGTAGATTTGGGCAAATAGCCAAAACATGCTTCAAATGGCGATGTTTGAGTCGAAGAGTGCTTAGCTCGATTGTAAGCATGTTGAATGTAGTGTAAATTCTCATCCAAAAGTTTAGGATGCTTGTTGCAATAACCATGAAGAAGATGCACCTTCTATTTACCACTTCTGTCTGACCATCGGTTTGCAGATGAAAAGTTGTGCTCTTTTTCAGTTTGGTGTCCATGAGTGCCCATAAACTCGACCAAAATCTTCCAATAAATCGAGAATCTCGATCAGAAATAATGGATTTGGGCAATCCAAAATGTACCCAAACATTTAGAAAGAACATTTGTGCCATTTTCTCAGTTGTAACCTACTTTTTACAAGGCATCAAAATACACATTTTTCTAAATCGATCAACCACAACATAAATATAATCATGATTTCTTTTAGACATAGGTAGACCTCCTACAAAGTCCATAGAAATACTTTCCCAAGGATGAGAAGGAACTAGAAATGGAGTATACAAACACAACTTTTGATTGCTAGGTTTGCTTGTGGCACATAACGAACATCCTTGAACATATCTTGAAACACTTTCATTCATTTTAGGCCAATAGTAGTACCTTTGCAAATTAGCCACCGTCTTGCCTACAC
>JZKD02S2158491.1:382625-408387 GCA_000966675.3 Picea glauca
GTTGAATCTTAGTTTCATCATCCTGAATTTTTTGTATCCTACAATACACCTCAATCTGACGAATCCAATTATCTAATTTCTCAGCATTTACCTCTCCATTGTACATTGGCAATTCGAATTTAATATCAAGCTCTAACAAAGGAATTTGTGAAGGAGTTTTACCATGTCCTTTTTGAGAATTTGGAAGAGGTATTGAATTGGTAGAAGAAGAAGAAGAAGGAGGAGGTGAGGGTGGTGGAGAAGAACCATTCCCTCCATTTCCATTTGGAGTTTTATCACCACTGTCTCCCTTGTTCTTTGAAGATTTGGAGCCTTCACCTTGCAACCTTGTATTCCTTTCTTCCATCAAGAGTTTCATCATTTCTCTCATTTCCATGAAAGGCTTTCTGAGATCTTCATCTTCTGTAGGAATATGTTCATGAATATCTTCATGAGCCATACTTGGTGAATGCCTCCTTGAAGCATATGGCCGTACCAACTCAGCCCTGCCACGTGTCGTACGACCTTGCCACGTCAGCATCTGTATGGACTGTACAGTCAGCGCATTTTTTTTGCCTGTTTGACGATTTGAATAGAACGTGATATCTCTCTCATCCGACGTCCGTTTGAACCCAAACGAGTTGTGTTGGGTTTGTGATGACGAGGCCTACAGACCCATTCAATTTGAAGCAATTCTGAGCACTTTGAATTTTGAGCAAAATTTGATCCCCTGGATTAGACTCCCACTAGTCGCATTTCCATATTTTGAGGAGCTCAAGGCTAGGTGTTGATTATGTGGGAATGGATTCGTCAGAACAACATGCGGGAAAGATAATAACCTCACAACTTCTGCATGTTTGGGGAATAAATGGGTAAGGTGATCATGTGTGCAAAGATTACAGGGAAACTTCACCCTACGTCTTTCTCATTTTCCCTCTCCAACATTATCATTCATCTTTTCATTATTACAATTGTCCTTGGTTTTATTACAATGTTTCCCACCCTTACGAGTATTACATCCTTTCTTCTTATTCTCTCCTGGTTTTTGGTTACCATTTGGTTTGGCTGACAATTGCACATAATGTACATCCTCCGATTGAGTGTGGTACACAAAACCCTTCAACAAAGCCTCTGTATCCAAAGGATAAAAGGGAATAAAATGAGAGAAATGCACGTACTATCACAAAGGATTCCATTCATAATTTGCATGCATGCAAAAGAAAATAGATCTAATGTCTCAAATACTTCAGTAAAACAACCTTGGAGATCGCATCCCCGAGGGTGCAAAGAAGAAGAAGCCAGAGGATCCGAATTCTAAGAAAGGAAATTCTAGCCATGCCTTGATTGCCATCAACTCCTCTCCCGATGCTTGGATTATATATTCAGGAGCATCACATCACATGGTTTCCTCAAAAGAAATATATTCTTCTTTGGATGCATGCAAAGGTCCTCCCATTCTGATGGGGGACAACACTTCTGTCGAAGTCACTGACAAAGGAAGGATTGAACTCACCAACGAAAGTTTCGAGAATGTGATGCATGTTCCCAAGACTTCTATCAAACTTCTCTCCATGTATCAGATGATGAATTCTGGCACTGAAAATAAATTCATCTTCACACCAAATTCCGTGGACATCTATGACATGCAAACCAACTCCAGGGTTGCTACCGGTGAGGTAAATCATCAGTCTAGATTGTATAATTTTTCTGAATTCATTGAACCTGATTCTTCTTTATTGCTTAATCATGTTGATTAATGTAGTAGGATATGGTATGAAAGGTTTGGACATTTGAATTTCAGATACATACAAGATATTAGAAATAAAAAATTAGTTGGTGGTCTACCAGACATCCATTTCTCCAAGGGAGTATGTGAGGGATGTGTTCTCGGAAAACACCCTCAAGAGAAACTTGACAAGGGAAAGTCTCAGTGAGCTTCTGCACCTTTAGATCTGATCCACAATGACCTCATGGGTCCTTTTCCACATCCAACGATTAGGAAAGTGAGGTTTGTTCTCATTTTTTTTGATGATTTCTCACGTTTTACTTGGATCTACTTTCTCAGGAAAAAATCAGAAGTCTTTCAACACCTCAAAGATTTCAAATCTTTGGTTGAGACACAGTCCAAAAAGAATATCAAAGTCCTCCAAAATGATAACAAGGGAGAGTATGTAAATAATGAGATCCATAATCTTTTCCATGAGGCAGGGATTCAGTTGCAGCATATAGTTCCCTACACTCTGCAACAAAATGGAGTTGCTGAGCAGAAAAACATATCTCTAAAGGAGATGGCATCTTACATGTTTCATGCAAAGTCACTATCACATAGACTATGGGACGAAGCACTTAACTCTGCAAAATACATCCAAAACATATCTCCCCATAGATCTGTCAAGGATAAGACCCCCTATGAGGCTTGGAGCAGCCTCAAACCAGAAGTGACCCAGTTTCACATTTTTGGTTCTTGTGCATGGGCCCAGATTCCCTCTGAAAAGAGGAAGGCACTTTATCCACAGAGAACTGAGTGCATTTTTGTTGGATACCCTGATGGTGTGAAGTGATATCAGCTTATTGATCTTTCCTTGGACCAGATCATCATTGAGCGTAGTGTCCAATTCAAGGAAAGTGTCTTGCATGTACCTCAACAACCGCATGCAGACACCTTCACTCTTCAACCTGCTCGAGATGATGAGCATGCACATGTCGAATATTCATTAGATGAGAGTTCTGATTTAGAGGAATTAGAGGATTCAAATTCAAATTCAGAGTCAGTAGAGTCATATGTAGAGTCAGAGCATCCAGATGCATTTGCAGAGCTAGAGAAGAGGCCCAAGTGGGCACAAACTACTCTTCAGGATGCATCGGATCTCGTAGGTGATCCAACCAATACTAGGAGGACTCGATCTGATTTCAAGGAGCCTTCTGTTTCACTCACTGCCACTGAACCATTGCCTTTCAGGCATCTTTTCTTGGTTCAGTCTTCAAATCCACAGTCTTATGGCAAGCCTGTTGGAAATCCCTTTTGGGAATCTGCCATGCAGGAGGAGTACAACTCCCTCCTTGAGAACCAGACTTAGGATCTGGTTCCCCTTCCTTCTGGGAGGAAAATTTTCAGATGTAGATGGGTCTATAGGACCAAGAGCATAGCGGATGGACAGATAAACAGATACAAATCCAGGCTTGTTTCCAAAGGCTTTCAACAGGTTCATGGTATTGACTATGATGAGACCTTCGCTCCAATAGAGAAGATGGATTCCATACGATTGGCACTTTCCATTGAAGAAACCAAGGGATGGGAAGTCCATTAGATGGATGTGAAGATTACATTTCTTCTCGGTGATCTCTCTGAGGAGATCTACATGGAGAATCCCCAGGGATTTATGCAGGACTCATCTTTGGTATGTCGACTGAAGAAGTCACTTTATGGCCTCGAACAGGCTCCGAGGGAATGGTATGCCAAGATGGACTCCTACCTGATGTCACAAAACTTTGTACATTGTAAATCAAACCCGAATGAATAAATGCTCAGACGGCTGATTCACTTCTACTTTTAGTTCTGTATGTCAATGATTTGTTGATCATTGGTTTCTCGACTTCAGTGATTTCTATAGTCAAGAGGATTCTTCATGACAGGTTTTTGATGATGGACATGGGTCTTCTACACTTCTTCCTTGGACTTGAGATCAGTCAGGATGCATCAGGTATCAAACTGTCTCAAGACAAGTATGCACAAGATCTCCTTGAGAGATTTCACATGACAGACTGCAAGTCTACTCCGAATCCTTTCCTATCAGGAGTCAAACTTGAGGATGGCAGGGAGACTCTACTGGTTGACAACACAGTATACAGACAGCTAGTGGGGAGCTTGTTGTATCTCACACACTCCAGACCAGACCTCTCATATGCAGTTGGCATAGTTTCCAGGTTCATGCAGGAGCCGCATGAGATACATTGGAAATATGCAAATCATATCATTTAATACGTACAGGGCACCATCACCTTTGGGATTCATTATGCAGCAAAATCTACATTAGATCTCATTGGGTTTACTGATTTCAACTGGGTTGGTGATAGCATTGATCACAATTCCACATCTGGTTACTCAATCAGTCTTGGTTCCTAGCTTATATGTTGCTCGAGCAAGAAGCAGGCTGTGATTTCTCTATATTCAGTCGAGGTAGAGTAAAGAGGGGTAGTTAACATAACCATTCAGGCTATGTGGCTACAACATTTTCTCACTGAGTTGGGCATTCAGTTTCATTGACCGATCGTCATCTAGTGTGACAACCAGAGCACTCTGAAGTTCTACAGAGATCCAATTCATAGGCAGTGGACGAAGAACATCGAGATTCACATGCACTACATATGGGACTTAGTACACGAGGGGATCATCGACTTATAGTTATAGCCTTCAGCATAATAGATGACAAACATTTTCACCAAGAACTTCACTGAGCATAAATTCCATTCTCTGTGAGGTCGTCTTGGAGTGAAGAACACAGTTTCCTAGAAACTATAGTTCTTATTTTTACATACATTGTACCTTGAGGGGGGGGTTTTCCCGTGAGGTTTTCCCTCTTTCCTCACTTTATTTTCAGTGTATCTTTTGTACTTGGGTACCTAACATGGCCTCGTTGTCGGGACCCAATTTATTTTCACGATAGTGATGCTCAGGGGGGGTGTTGGAGTTACTTCACACACACCTAGGATTTATTTTTCCTAAGTTTATTACTTTTTTATCATGCATAATTATTCATTATCCAGTCTCCTATATTTTAGGGGAGAATATTCCACCTAGAGAATATTCTCTTTTAGTTGACACTTCATTTTGACTAGTTGAGTTGAGTTTAGATGTTGCATAGGGATCATCACCATGCAACATTGGGATCATCACCATGATAATTCGACCTTGCATTGGTATCATCACCAGAGTGGCACATTAGCCCTGATTCCCTGAGTTAACTCCTCACTACTTTCTGTTCAGTCAGTTAACTAAAGACTAGTTGACTAGTTAACTCAACTAGGTGGCAGTTCACTCATGTAACTTCCCGAGAGACTAGAATAGGTGGCAGTTCACTCCTGTAACTACTGGTGTGTGTCCAGATCACTTTAGACCACCACTATGGCACATTATTTCACCTCAAGTCGAATTCATTGAGTTATACAGAGTATATCATGTGTAAATTATTCATTATTCATAACGGTTAATGACAATTCTTTCATTCTTTCTCTCCTTCTTATTCCTTCTCCAATTATCTCTACAAATATGTGTATTATTGTTTAGATAGATCTATTATGTGCAGG
This sequence comes from Picea glauca, assembly GCA_000966675.3. Taxonomy (NCBI): domain Eukaryota; kingdom Viridiplantae; phylum Streptophyta; class Pinopsida; order Pinales; family Pinaceae; genus Picea; species Picea glauca. The sequence goes on from JZKD02S2158491.1 coordinate 387,909, forward strand.
TTCAACACATTTATAGATATGAGTGGTGGTATCCTAGCTTAAAGTATACAACAGTTCTAGGCCAGCATCTAATGAATGGGCAACTGGAAGTGGTTGAGGAAAACCAACACCAACCGACTAAAAGTCCCATATGCCCCCTAGGTAGCTCAATATACCATTTCCTAGCAACTCTAATGAGGGTACATTGAAATAATATTAATTGAATAGAATATTCATTAAGGGAATTCGATGAGAACCAAAGGTGAAAGGTAGTGACATGATCACTAGGATCCTCTCCATTCTTACCCTCAAACTTCAGGATGTCCAATGAAATCTTGGTGGGGACGGGGGGCCATGTAGGATCATGACTCATAGGGTCATTCATTAACTTAGACAATTCTGGTAGATTAAGAGTGGCCATAAAAGGTAGGCAAGGTTGCGACATCTGACCCCAAGCTCCCTGGAAAGATTGTGCGTGAGGAACTACAGGCCATCCAGGTTTCTGGTAAGCACCATGGCCCTGTCCAGCTTTTATAAATCCCTCCTCTAGGATGATTCATAAAAGGTTGGTTAGGAATCATTCTAACAGGAATGTTCTATTGAGGGTTAAAGAAATTGCCCCCATCCAGATTGGATCCGGGTTGGGGGTTGCCCAAAGCGTGAAACTGACCTCCTCTGGGTGGGAATCTAGAGGATAGAGGTGGATTTGTCATGCCAAAAGTATTGGTCAGAATCTGAACCAAGGAGGTGGTGTTGTAGGATGGAACTTGAGCTGAAGCTTGTTCGCCAGGTTAAATATTCCACCCAGAATTAAGAGGATTGGACCCGAGGTTAAAAGAAGGAAAGCCTCCCATATTAGGAGTCGTTTGAGGGATTTGAGATCCACCAAACAAAAATGGAGTGTAAGGAGGTGGGGTGTCCCCAAGCCCAATGCTAGCATTAAGTCCAACAGCTGGGATGGAGTTCAAAAACTACGAACTAAAGTTAGGCATACCATAAGAAAAGGGACTAGAAGCCATAGGGATGGAATGAACATTGTAGCTCGGTGAGTGGCCAAGAGACCCAAAAAGGTTTGAGGCAGTAGCTTGAGCATTCATTATAGGCTGGGACATAGTAATGATAGGTGCCTTCGACACTACAACCATAGAGGTTGCATAAGTCGAAGGGGTGTCATTAACTATGGTAGGTATGGGAGTCGAAGGGATCCCAGTATTCTAAAGACTAGGTTCAATACTCATCCTTGTAGAATCACAAGTATGAACAATGGATGTGTGTGTACCATGCCTAATAAATTTATGCCTTTTGTAAGGAAAAGAATCAAAATCCGGTGGTAACTGTAACAAGTGACGGGACCAGCAAGGAGGTTGGTCTAACTCCACGATGACTTAATACTCTAAAGATACAAAATATATCCTAAGTCCAACTAGTAGTCAAAGAGAACACCAAAATTCAAATGACCAATATGCATACAAACGGGGTAAAGTGGTTGATTGAAATCCCTCCCCAAAGGAGGTATGTCTCATCCAAGAGGGGCCTGAGATTCCCTGCTAAAGATCAGAGGTAATAGAATCAGTTATAAGGGCCCTCGTGTGCTTAACAACCATTTGGTCAGATCCCCCTAGAGAGGTAATCCTCCTTAAAGGTTGTGTGTTGTCCAACCCTTATCTAACTCAGGGTACCTAGAGAATAACCCCTACAAGTAACCTATGATACACCTAAGTCAATAAACTAATAAAACACTATAAAGTTGATGCACAGGCGAGCAGTCGTAAGTTAGGTCCATCGTATGGGCAGGGAAGAAAAGTCCAAAACTTTGAAAGCATAGCCTCTCATGGAAGTAAGGGTACTAACAAGATCCCCAGATATGAATATATCCCCAGAAATGTCTCTGACGCTAGGAAGGTATCAGGGGCATATCCCTTCAAACGACTTCACACGACCTCGTGATTAACTCCAGTGTGAGAAAAGCCTCCTGATCTTACCAATTATACAATGGATTTCTCCACTCCCCGACTCAGACACATATGTTGATTTAATTGCCTTGGAGAATTTTACTCACAAGTGACAAAATCCTATCCCAAGGTACTAAATCCTAGGCTAGTTTGTGCACCCTAGAAAATAAAATTGTGACTAATCAATTTTAAGTTATAGCGTTAATTTTAATGGACGTGATTACTAAAAAAGGTATGGTAGTGAAACTCATGGTGTTATGACTCTGCAAGAAAAGTAAATATGAAAATAATGCAAAGTCCTAACTTTAACTTTCAATGAATGATATGCTTCTAAAAACCAATTCAATTTTCAAATTCAACTTTGCAATTCTGAAGTAAAATGCAATCTTTCACTATATGCACTAAGCTAATGAAAAAGACTCCAAAAGACAAAAATGCCAAGCAGTGCAGAATGCCTATTTTTTTTTGTATTTTCAATATAACAAAACTGAAAATTCATGGACTGAAAAGCAACTAGATATATAACCCTACTGTGTATAAAAATATATAACTCAAGTAGGATACCAATAAGCAAAACACCAAGCCCAGTGTACAAGGACAATAAAAAATGAAAAGGTGGTGAGAAAGACTCTGCCCAGAAATTCAACCAAAAGAGGGTTTCCTGTCATCCCACAAGAACTCAACAGGCACTATAGAGAACTAATAAGACTCATCAAACATTAAATCGCACCCAACAACCATCAGACCAAGCAAACAAGCAAGGAAAAATGGTGTACGCAATTGTTTAGGAAAACATAGCGTATATACACATCTTGCAGTGAGACAACCAACATATATACATGATTGTCAAGAAAAAAGGTGCATATATGCTTCAAAACAAGGCTAGGCAAGGGAGAAAGGATGGAGTAAAATGAAATCTTTCACTATATACACTAAGCTAATGAAAAAGACTCCAAAATACAAAAATGCCAAGCAATGCAAAATGGCTATTTCTTTTCATTTTCAATATAACAAAACTGAAAATGAATGGAATGAAAATCAACTGGATATATAACCCTACTGTGTATAAAAAAAATATAACTCAAGTAGGATACCAAGAATCAAAACACCCATCCCAATGTACAAGGACAATAAAAAATGAAAAGGTGGTGAGAAAGACTCTACCCAGAAATTCAACCAAAAAAGGGTTTCATGTCATCCCACAAACACTCAACAGGCACTACAGAGACCTAAGAAGACTCAGAAAACATCAAATCCCACCCATAAACCATCATACCAAGAAAAAATGCAAGGAAAAATGGTGTACGCGACTGTTCAGGCAAACAGAGTGTATATGCGCATCTTGCAGTGAGACAACCAACGTATATACACGACTATCAAGACAAAAGGCATGTATATGCTTCAAAACAAGGCCAGGAAAGGGAGAAAGGATGAAAACTCAGACCCAGAGTGAAAAGGAACTATTAAGCAGTGATATGACAAGAAACACAATAGAAACGAGAGCAATCTAAGGAGAAAATTACTCCAAACCATAAGAAATAAAATTCAATCCCTAGTATGGTCGCCAATTCCATTATGAGGAAAATCCCTCTATGGCTAGGGTAAACCACAACAGACAGAAATGACTGTAGAAATCAACTCGATCCCAAGCATATTCGATATAAAACAATATGCAAGCGAGATAAGAAAGAGGCCTACCTCGTCTAGATGTTCAATGAAGTCGACCATTGAGCACTTGAACCCAAAGCTATATACCTGCAACTAGTTCTCAACAAACAAGCAAAGAAAGCATATGGTGATAATGTAAAAGGTTAGCACATTAGATAACATAATCCATTAATAACATAACAAATACGCCCATGGATAATAACTCATATATTTTCAAGATATCAATTGAATGGGAAAGGAGTATTTCGATTAATGAATGATCAGTAGAAGAAAAAATATTATAGACTTCTATGTCCGCACGATTCAAAACCGAGAGACTAAGTTCCTTCTAGCTGGGCCTCCACCACTTCAATCCTCCACCAAAGGCAAGCTCATAGAAGTGAGAAAATGGGATTCTCCATCAATGAGGGAAGAGCTTGGGGGCTGAAAACTGTGTTCAGACTTAAAGGTCAAAGGGATGCAGACTCAATATGAAATGATAATTTCTCTAGAGTAACTTTTCTCTCAAAGTTGAATTCTTCTCCTTTTTCCATAGCTCAAAATTGGCCCATTTATAGCCTTAAAAATGGAACTGAAGGGTCGAGTTGGAACGTTTCCAGTATATGGAAGGACAAGGATCAGAGATCTACTATCATGACATGGAAACCTGACATTTAATTTTCATTTTTTTGCACAAATCCCGATGTACATGGGTTGTAGTGGAGCAACCTACATATACACATGATGTATAGTGTGCAAGATGCATATATGTGGAAAAATATTAATTTTTCTCTCCAGATTTTATCAACAGGGAAGATAAGTCTGCATAGGGAAATGGAATCCCTCTGTGCAATATTTCATAGGGTGAGGAAAATATTGCTATAACACTTAGGTCTTTAACCAAACCCCCATTCAGATTTAGGTCAGATTTGAGGGTCAAATCAAGTTGGGATCTAGTCCATAAGTGGTTGAGGGGTTGGCAAGAACCATAAAGGTGTTGTTCATAGGAGTGCGCAACTTTTCTCATACACAGTCGTGCATATGGTGCATTTTTCACTTTACGAGCTTCTTTGGCCCACACACTGTATGCGTGCTTCCTTTAGTGATTCAGAGCATGTCAATTTTTGTCCAGTTGTATAGTTTTTGCCTCTTGGAAATGCAGTTTTGGTGTTGCAGGTGAACTAATAGGTGTTTGTAGATGTTGTATTTCTATAACCATTTGCATGCAATGTTGTGGATGAAATTTCAGTGATAACAGATGCCCCCTAATGTGTGAGGTTAGAAGCATACTTATAGCCAAAATGCATCAATGGTTCTTCTACTGAGAGTACCATTGTAATGAAGAGTGTTGATAAGAATTGAAAAAGAGATCCTGTCAGAGGAAGAGGGTAAACCATGAGACCCAAATTGTCTCTAGGGAGAGAAATAAAATCTATATACAAACAAGGTGGGCATGCCCCATGCTTGTGTCATGTAACTCAAAAATGTAAGACAATAACTGAAGTTGTATTTTGATGTAGATAACTGCAACACCCTCTAGGGAGGTTTGATAATGACAGATGACAATTTTGATGGTGAACATACTCTGAAAAGAGGAAATGATGCATGTAATAAGTTTGATGACTCATAGGCATTTGATGGATTAACAAATTCATAGGTCTTTGGCTAGTATAAAACAACTACAATAGTCGCATAGTAAGACCCACCATAACATGAGGTTTTGTTGAAGTCAAATGCTATGGGAGTCAAAGACATCAGAGAGAAATGATGGTTCTCTCAGTGTCGTTCGAGACTCCTCATTGTAAAGGTAATGAGAGTCAAGATACTGTCGCCCTTCTGGAAACTATGCTGATGTCAACAGAAAAGGAGACGCGGCTCCAAGAAGCAAAGGGATTCATGAAATCCACTAGATAAGATCATGAAATGATAGGGAAAATGAATGAAGTCAGGATGCAGTGAGACTCAATACTACCCTTGGTTGGGGGGTATGTTTGAAGAATGATTAACAACAATCGTGAAACTGTATCTAGCGGCAAGGGGATGACTAGAAATGGGGTTAAATTGTGCCAGAGGCGTGACAATGTGGAAAAAAACAGAGATCAGGGGTACATGGATTGTGGGATACTCGGGGTTTATGGATGAGGCAACATTAGTAGCAGATATTGAATGCCCCAACCAAGGGAAACATGGGTTTCTTTTCCAGAAAAAGAAGGTCGTCAAGGGTGAAAACAAAAAGCTAAGTAAATGTTGGAAACAAAGGCTTTTTACAATTACCAAATAAATAAAAAATAATTTCAGATGAGTGTACAGATATAGAAACGGGTGCCCTAGTGCAAGATGGCTTGTCCTGTGAGGGCGCAAGTTGCGTGGAAAACTGGTGGAGGGTGGGGGCCCCATTGGTAGGTTTCTATATGAGGTAAATTAATGGAAGGAAATTTTCATATGGGAAAACTAATTGTGGATGAAATGGAAGGTTAATGATATTGCAGAGGCACAGTCAAAACAAAACCGTGATGAGATAACCTGGGAGTCCATTGGGAAAGCTAGAAAAATGATAAGGAGTATGTGGCTCATTCTCAGAAATGCATAAGACTATCAGGACTCCCATACCTAGGGGGTGAAAGAAGCATGAGTTTCAAAGTACCAAGGGGGACTATGAATGGGACAACTCATGTGGGGGAGAGTGTTACCGGGTGATAGTACCAAAATGCAACAAAGGTGACAATATTGCAGAGCCGGATATAGGGACCCTAAAGGAAAATGTTGGAGGGTGTGACTGGAGATGCAATTGAGATTTAGAGGGAATGATTACATTCCAGCATTGATCATATACCTAAAGGGGTCACAATGGTGTTTGATGACCAAGTACTTGCACACATGAAAACTGAATACCCGACGTGAACAATATCTGAAGATATAGAACATATAACATTTATTTGATAATTTTGAGCATGAGCATGTATACCTAGACATGATGTGAGAAAAATGATCCTCTAGGGCCAAGTGAAGATGGTGACCCAAGGAATGTGACTGTGTAGGCGACAGGACCCTAATCCCATGGCTGAAGACAGATCAAAAAATAGAGACTCTGAGCTCCCGTAAACAGAGACTCTGTGTCCGCACGATTCAAAACCGAGAGACTAAGTTCCTTCTAGCTGGGCCTCCACCACTTCAATCCTCCACCAAAGGCAAGCTCATAGAAGGGAGACAATGGGATTCTCCATCAATGAGGGAAGAGCTTGGGGGATGAAAACTGTGTTTAGACTTAAAGGTCAAAGGGATGCAGACTCAATATGAAATGATAATTTCTCTAGAGTAACTTTTCTCTCAATGTTGAATTCTTCTCCTTTTTCCATAGCTCAAAATTGGCCCATTTATAGCCTTAAAAATGGAACTGAAGGGTCAAGTCGGAACGTTTCCAGTATATGGAAGGCCAAGGATCAGAGATCTACTATCATGACATGGAAACCCGACATTTAATTTTCATTTTTTGGCACAAATCCCGATGTACACGGGTTGTAGTGGAGCAACCTACATATACACATGATGTATAGTGTGCAAGAGGCATATATGTGGAAAAATATTAATTTTTATCTCCAGATTTTATCAACAGGGAAGATAAGTCTGCATAGGGAAATGGAATCCCTCTGTGCAAGATTTCATAGGGTGAGGAAAATATTGCTATAACACTTAGGTCTTTGACCAAACCCCCATTCGGATTTAGCTCAGATTTGAGGGTCAAATCAAGTTGGGATCTAGTCCATAAGTGGTTGAGGGGTTGGCAAGAACCATAAATGTGTTGTTCATAGGAGTGCGTGACTTTTCTCATACACAGTCGTGCATATGGTGCATTTTCACTTTACGAGCTTCTTTGGCCCATGCACTGTATGCGTGCTTCCTTTAGTGATTCAGAGCATGTCAATTTTTGTCTAGTTGTATAGTTTTTGCCTCTTGGAAATGTAGTTTTGGTGTTGCAGGTGAACTAATAGGTGTTTGTAGATGTTGTATTTCTATAACCATTTGCATGCAATGTTGTGGATGGAATTTCAGTGATAACAGATGCCCCCTAATGTGTGAGGTTAGAAGCATACTTATAGCCGAAATGCATCAATGGTTCTTCTACTGAGAGTACCATTGTAATGAAGAGTGTTGATAAGAATTGCAAAAGAGATCCTATCAGAGGAAGAGGGTAAACCATGAGACCCAAATTGTCTCTAGGGAGAGAAATAAAATCTATATACAAACAAGGTGGGCATGCCCCATGCTTGTGTCATGTAACTCAAAAATGTAAGACAATAACTGAAGTTGTATTTTGATGTAGATAACTGCAACACCCTCTAGGGAGGTTTGATAATGACAGATGACAATTTTGATGGTGAACATACTCTGAAAAGAGGAAATGATGCATGTAATAAGTTTGATGACTCATAGGCATTTGATGGATTAACAAATTCATAGGTCTTTGGCTAGTATAAAACAACTACAATAGTCGCATAGTAAGACCCACCATAACATGAGGTTTTGTTGAAGTCAAATGCTATGGGAGTCAAAGACATCAGAGAGAAATGATGGTTCTCTCAGTGTCGTTCGAGACTCCTCATTGTAAAGGTAATGAGAGTCAAGATACTGTCGCCCTTCTGGAAACTATGCTGATGTCAACAGAAAAGGAGACGCGGCTCCAAGAAGCAAAGGGATTCATGAAATCCACTAGATAAGATCATGAAATGATAGGGAAAATGAATGAAGTCAGGATGCAGTGAGACTCAATACTACCCTTGGTTGGGGGGTATGTTTGAAGAATGATTAACAACAATCGTGAAACTGTATCTAGCGGCAAGGGGATGACTAGAAATGGGGTTAAATTGTGCCAGAGGCGTGACAATGTGGAAAAAAACAGAGATCAGGGGTACATGGATTGTGGGATACTCGGGGTTTATGGATGAGGCAACATTAGTAGCAGATATTGAATGCCCCAACCAAGGGAAACATGGGTTTCTTTTCCAGAAAAAGAAGGTCGTCAAGGGTGAAAACAAAAAGCTAAGTAAATGTTGGAAACAAAGGCTTTTTACAATTACCAAATAAATAAAAAATAATTTCAGATGAGTGTACAGATATAGAAACGGGTGCCCTAGTGCAAGATGGCTTGTCCTGTGAGGGCGCAAGTTGCGTGGAAAACTGGTGGAGGGTGGGGGCCCCATTGGTAGGTTTCTATATGAGGTAAATTAATGGAAGGAAATTTTCATATGGGAAAACTAATTGTGGATGAAATGGAAGGTTAATGATATTGCAGAGGCACAGTCAAAACAAAACCGTGATGAGATAACCTGGGAGTCCATTGGGAAAGCTAGAAAAATGATAAGGAGTATGTGGCTCATTCTCAGAAATGCATAAGACTATCAGGACTCCCATACCTAGGGGGTGAAAGAAGCATGAGTTTCAAAGTACCAAGGGGGACTATGAATGGGACAACTCATGTGGGGGAGAGTGTTACCGGGTGATAGTACCAAAATGCAACAAAGGTGACAATATTGCAGAGCCGGATATAGGGACCCTAAAGGAAAATGTTGGAGGGTGTGACTGGAGATGCAATTGAGATTTAGAGGGAATGATTACATTCCAGCATTGATCATATACCTAAAGGGGTCACAATGGTGTTTGATGACCAAGTACTTGCACACATGAAAACTGAATACCCGACGTGAACAATATCTGAAGATATAGAACATATAACATTTATTTGATAATTTTGAGCATGAGCATGTATACCTAGACATGATGTGAGAAAAATGATCATCTGGGGCCAAGTGAAGATGGTGACCCAAGGAATGTGACTGTGTAGGCGGCAGGACCCTAATCCCATGGCTGAAGACAGATCGGAAAATAGAGACTCTGAGCTCCCGTAAATGAGTGTGGAAGTTTGGAAAAAGGGACTATATATGGTTGTGGGGCCCACATTGCCACCTCATTTGTACTCACTGCTATATTGAATTGACAAGAGGATTTGTAGGAGTTTATGATATTACAGGAGGTTGAGCGAGCCAATCCAGGATTTGCAAGAGTCATGTTAGTGGACCCATCCTCTTGCACAATAGCTAGTTTCTATTTTTTGGGTAGGGGTCATACGGAGGGTCGTACTAGGGTATTTTGTAGGGATGGGCCCACCAATGAGCAGGAGAAGGAAGGATACCCACGTTGAGATGTAGGGCTATAATTCCCTCTCTCGCGCATGATGTCAGATTGTGTTGAATACAACCACGCATTGGGGCATGTGGGTGGGAAAAATAGGTGCGCATGTGATGCACGCCTGTTGGAAATACACATGCACATTGTGCGTAGCTGTTTCTCAGAAGGTTGCTCATCAGTGTGCAAATGTGTAGAGAACAGGTGCACATGAGTGATCACATGTGGGTCTAACATCTGCACATTGATGTACAGGTGTGCGAAGAACAGGAACGCATATGTTCACACCTATGGGGGTGACAGCTACGCACTTGAGGTGAAGCTAAGAGGTTTTTTGAAAACTTGAATTTTTTGGATATAAATGAAGATTAATGACCAAGGGTTTCTGTGTGAATGTAGGTGACCAGTTCATCATGCCAGTTCATTGGAGGGAGGGAGATTGGGAGCGCCTCCGGGAGGTAGTGAAGGAGGAGTCGGGAGTTCGAAGACTCTTGGAAACTTGTGGGATGCTCAAGTTCTTTGACTTCCCACTAATATGGTCGCAGGAGTACCTGCTTCAGTATATGATTTTGATGTGGAGCACTAATCTATAGTGCTTCATGGTGAGGGGACAATAGATGACATTCTTAGCTGTTGAGGATGTGTATTTCTTGACGGGGCTCCCCTTTCAGAGAATGGCCCTGCCTGTTGACCCCCAGCTTCCAGGTGACGTGAGGTTGATAGACTTGGCACAGGATTAATGTTCGGGACCAAACCCGATGTCGGGTTCGGTTGTCCATATTGAGGTGATGGATGTGCTCTTGCATCAGTGCATCACAGCGATGATTGTGAGAATCTATGGATCCTTAGTTACTCAGCGAATCAGTGGTGGTCAACTGAAGATTATACAGAGATTCCTTGATGGGGATTTTTTCTCTTGGGGCTTGATGTTGCATGCTGAGATGATGGGGTAGATTCACTGGTGTCAAAACTCTAACTCTAGTGATTTTGCATTTGGATCTATCTTGGTGGTGTGGTTTCCGAAGAGGATGCCCATGTTGCGCCCGAGGGTTTTTCTATCTCCTGCAGATTCGCATGAGCCACGATTGATGCAGTGGTCTCATATTTTGGTATGACATGGAGGGGGAGAGGGTGGCCACTATTTTATGACCACATTAGCACGTGTGTGGTGTCATAGGCCACAAATTATATTGTGATTCCCATATGGTGGGATGGACTTCCGAAATGATCCAGACATGGCATTGCGTTCTGGTGAGGTTTGGGACCAGAGAGGTATGCTTGTGCATTTATGTTTTTTTATTTTGATAGTGTAGCATATGTTTATATGTATATGGATGTTGACTCTATCTTTGGTTTTGTGTTTTTAGATGTGGGGTCACGAGGCCAGCAGGTGGAGATGATTGGGGAGTCAGCGCGCTAGGGGAATGTGAGATTTCCATGGGTAGATCTGTGGGTGGGAAAGTGATGTCGGAGGGATGAGGTTGGTGTGAGTCTAGCAGATGAGGCGAGGGCCAGTCAGAGACGTAGGTTTGATGATCTAGGTGGAGGGCCAGTGCATGCACCATAGGGAGAGGTCGACAGGGGGATAGATGATCTCTAACACTAATTAGAGGTGGTGTTGTAGGGTGTTTTGGAGGGCATGTGGCCACATATCCAGGATGAGAGAGTCCTAGAGTAGTGTGTGGGAATTTTGAAAGAGTGACGAACTGTGATCCACTAGGAAACTATAGCGGGGGAAGCGATGACTAGTCGACTTCCCCTTGGACTTGGAGGACCCCCAGCTAGTGGGGTACCTCCTACTGACAGAAGACCTAGTGGTGGATCTCTGGGGGCACCATGAGCACTGATTTGTATCCTTTTGTATTTTAATAGGCCTACAAGTCCATTTTGTACAGGGTAGTTTGACACCCATTTTGTATAGGGTAGGGGTACCCATTTTGTACCCATAGGGGTGGGGGGGGATCACTTGACTACGGGCCATGTACATGTTGTACATTTTTTAAACATTTATGACACTTTTATCAATGTATATATGTGGATATACATGTTGGTGATCTCCGTGATGTTTACATGTGTTGATATTTTGTGATTTTTTTTTTATGTCTAATCTATATGATGTGTCAGATGTTTGATGATTTATGTATGTGTGATGATGTCTTGATGTGATAAATGCCAATATAACACTAGATTAGACATGTTATTTTCTATTTGATTAAATTGTCGTGGAATATGTGTAAATGTAATTGAATCAAAGTTTCAAGATAAGAGTCTAACTTGCAGGTATTTGCGAAAGAGGTAAGGATCACGGACACGATATACGTTGTTGAGATGAAGGATGACAACTTGGGAATCTAATAAGATGCTAAGGTGAAAAATGTGGCGGTGACTGGCCTCATAGAGGAGGCCAATCACAGTTGTGTATTCTTCTTGGTTGTTGGTTGTTGATCCCAAACATATGTCATTGGAGTGAAGCAGTTCATGTGAGGGGGTGTAGAGGGCCCAAGCGGACGAAGTGAGATTTTTTTTCCAGTAGCTAGCTTCGTCATCATAACTGATGTGGTAGGCCGATGGAGGAGACATATGTCAATAACATGAATGGTAGATCAGATATGAGGAGTGGAGGTGAAAAAAAATAATTCTAAAAACTCTACAAATGTGTACAAAGAAAAATCCTAGTGTAGAATGACTACACTCAGACACAGAAATTCTTTAAGTACTACCCGTTGACGGGCTCTTTGAGAGGATATCCTTCTGGAGAGGCTAGGATGTATGCACCTTTAATGAGGTAGTGTTGGATGATGTAGGTTCCATGCCATAATGAATCAAATTTCCCATGACCGAGGGTATCGTGAGCGATATGGTAGGCTAGGATGACATCTCCTTTGTTAAATGAGCGAAGGTTGACATGGAGGTCAAAGGTGGCCTTCAACCGTTTCTTAGCTACTTCATTGTTTTCTAAGGAAGATCGACAATATTCATCAACCAACTCTAAGTTCAACAAGCATTTCTCCCTTGGAGCAATGTCAGGTAATAGCTCAATGGCAGTGTGCAACATGGGAATTTCGCACTCAATGGGGAGGGTGGATTCAATATCATGGACGAGATGAAATGGTGTAAAAATGGTGGAAGTTTTGACTGCCATGCGATAAGCCCATAATGTTGAAAACAACATATGATGCCAGTGGGTCTTATGTTTGTTGTCAGTGCATTGCAACATGGTTTTGAGGACTTTGTTAACAATCTCGACTTGTCCATTAGACTGAGGGTAGTATGGGGAGGAAAACTCATGGGAGAATCCTAAACTTGAGGAGAGTTCAATGAAGATATCATTCTCAAAGTGCTTACCATGATCAGAGACTAACTGTAATGGAACTCCAAAATGGGTAATGACGTGGTTGAAGAAAAAACGTGATGTTGTGTCAACGGTGTTGTTGATGGTAAGCATGGCTTCAGCCCATTTGGTAAAAGTAATCCACTGGCACGATGATATACTTGTGTCCATTGCTATATGGAGGATTGCAAGTCATGAAGTCTATGCCCCATTTGTAAAAGGGGCTGACAATGATGACTGGGTATAGAAGAGAAGGTGGTGCTCATGCTTTGTTTTCATAGAGCTGGAATTTGTCACATCGTTGGACAGCATGGATGCAGTCATGAAACAATGTGGGCCAAAAGTATCCTTCTCAAATGATTTTTTGGGTGGTGGACATACATGAGAGGTGGCTACCACAAGCACCGCTATGGAAATCGTTCAAGACTCTATCTTCTTCATCAATGGTCAAACATCGATGAAGTATGGTGTCAATCCCATGTCGATACAAAACATCACCGATGAGGAGGTACTGAGGGGCTTGATGGAGAAGGCACCAACGATCATCTCGAGAGAGATGAGACCCAAAATTCTATGTCCAAAGGTAGACGAGAATTTCACCATACCAGGGGTCATCTGAGGGGATATAGAAGAGGTGTTCATCAGGAAAATCTATGTTGACGAGTGAACTTTTAGCATTTGAGGGAAATGTTGTGATGAGTTCGGTGAGAACAAGTGATTTATTTCTTTTGGGAGATGAAAACTCTAGGTCGTATTCTTGAAGGATGATGATCCATCAAGAAAAAATTCCATTAATTCTCCATCGAATAAGCAAGTACTGCATGGGGTTGGAATCTGCCACGAGTTTGGTAGTGCGAAGAAAGATGTAATGACACAATTTTTGGAATGCGAAGACAAATGCGAGGGAGAGGTTCTCTTCATAATTGTATTTCAGGGGTGGCCCTGAAATATTTTTACTGTTGTAGTAAATAACATGCTTGTGGCCATCATCCCCTAATTGGATAAGAAATAATGCTACTGAGACGGTTGATACCAACAAGTAGAGGATGTAATCACGATCATAGTTGGGTGGACTAATCAAAGGGGCATTAGATAGATCTTCTTTTAAATCATCAAAAGTGGCTTGGGCATTGTTAACACACAGAATTTTGATGATTGATGTTTTTTCCTTAGGAAACAACCCCTTGGTGACAAAATGAAGAAGGGAGGCCTTAGCGTGATCCACAAATATATTTTTATCCTAAGTATTTAGCAGCTTGGAAATTTGGGTGCGTTGTGGCTAAAGAGCATGCTTAGATATATGGTTGAGCGAGGCATGCTCAGATAAATGGTCATCATTTGATATCGGACCCCTCCAACCTTTATGCCTTTAATGATGGGGGAGGTCTGATTTGTCACTAAAGGGTGTGCTCAGATCTGCGACTGAGCATGGTGCGCTCAGATCTACGGTCGAGCATGGTGTTCTCAGATCTACGGTCAACAATGCATATTGGACCCCCTGACCTTCTACCTTTAACCGTGCGGGGGGTTCAAGTTGGTGGTTTTCTGGCATGGGCCCCTCGCAACATGTCACCTCTATAGAAAATCAAACCACCTGCCCCCCCCACTCGTTACCGCTTACCGACTACGCCCCCCTCTGAGTAAATCACCAAACTACCTCCCATGCTGCCCATGCTCCCACTGACACATGTCCTCCACTCACCCGATCAAATGCTTGTCCCTTCCCTGCTATCATCTCTCCCCCTCTCACCTCCCAACATTTGTCCTCCACTCAAAATCCATGTCATCTCGACTATATTTTTTCATTTACCCCCTGACCCATCACCTTCACTCTTCCACCACATCCTTTCCCCTCACCACATTATCTTTGCACCTTTACACCTAATCCCACGAGTACTTGTTCTCACATAGTCTTTGTCACCGCTCTCCAGCTGCGTCCCTCCACATGATCATTCTCACTCGTTGCATCCTGTGAGTTTTTGCCAAGCACCTCGCCCACTCACCATCGTATTCCTCCATGTCCGCCTGCTAGTTTCTCTGCAAGCATCCAACAAATAAATCTGACAAAAGATCAAAAGGCCCTGTCCTAATCCTAATGAAGCAGTTAATGAAAGTGAGGGTGGTGTTTGAAACATCATCTCCCCCCATAAATGGAAAGCCAGAAAGGACTGGCCATGGAAGCAGACTGTCAACCCAAACTTCTCTAAGCTCGTGTATGATAGAGGAACTACATGGGAAGTATGCATGAACATTCAGCTTGATATAAGAACTCACTGACACAATGCTTTGATTGCAGTAGCTAGGTCACATTCTTGGGAGTGGTGAATTGTTTTGAGTCATAGAGTTAGTTTTTTTATTTTGTTAGGGTCATCAACTGGTTGAGCAGAGCTCCCAATTTTGTAATGTTTTCATGCCATAACAGTTGGTTGGTTATGTATAAGATTTGAGACTTTCAGATTAATAGAAGTCAACTTCTTTTCGTATTTCTGTAAAACTGCACTAAAGCACTCGGGAATGGAAGATCCAGTCAAGGTTCATTATGCTATTGTTATGCAGGTTTGATCACAACAATATCATGACCAGTTTTAGTCATCTCTTGTAGTTATCTTTTTTCTCTCTTACATTGAGTAGCTCGGGCATGGAAGATCCAGTCGATTTGTTGGAGAAACATCATGATGAAGGTTTGATCATCGTGTTGTTGTGACTGTGTTGTTTAGACATATTTTAGTGTCTGAAACCTGAACTTAAGAGTGATCTTGGGTCTGTTTTTTTTTTCTCCACGCTGCTAGAAAGTTTGATGTCCATATCAGTCTTGTTCACATTTCTCACTAAGTCGTCCCTCTGCTCACACAGTGTCACACTTAAAGTCAATTCATTGATTGAAGTTAATGTGGCCCTCACTTCTCTATGCATTTCTTGTCTAGTTCTGTGTTGAAAATCATTCATATTTTGATTTTTGTCCATTTGACCTCCACTCATATAAAACCAACATCAACCAAAAACTCTGATGGGTACTGGTCTTGTCCTCCTGCAATTTGAGGGTGACTCTTAGTGCTAACAGGCATGTTCATTCCATCAGAATGGGATATCCTAACGTCATAAGTGAAGGAAATAATGCGCACGAGTGGCGTAATCTGAGACAAAGCATCGTAAAAAGTTGGATTTACCTTGTAGGCTCTGCAGTTGGCGTAGATTCCTAGGTGGTGGAATTTTTGTGATATCTTGGACCTTGATGGGGTCCACTGTGATGTCGTGTTGGGAGATGATGAACCCAAGGAGGCATCCTACAGTTACACAAAATACACACGTGAGGGGGTTCAAGAGGATATTGTACTGGCGACATCATTGAAAGACAACTCGTAAGTAATCTAAATGATGAGTTCGTTTCTTGGATAGAGCTATGAGGTCATCCAAGTAAGCAAGGATGATGCGAGAAAGATAATGGAAAACATAATTCATGGCCCATTGGAACGTAGCACTAGCGTTTTTTAGTCCAAAAGGCATGACATGATAAGAAAAATTACCCCACGGGGTGGTAAATGCGGTTTTTTACTGATATGCTAGATGGATTTGGATTTGATTTTAGCTGGAGAACCCATCCATGAAGGACAAGTCCTCATGGACGACACATTCATTGATAATTTGGTCAATGAAAGGGGTTGGGAAGTTGTCTTTTGGACAAGCATGGTTGAGATCATGAAAGTCGGTGTAGACACGAATAGTTCTCTATTTTTTGTTAACGGGGATGAGGTTGGAGACCCATGAGGTATAAGTGATGGGGTAGATGAACCCTGCAACGCATAACTTGTTGATTTTGGCTTCGATTTCCATGGATTTGGATGGGTGAAGTGGGTGTTTCTTTTGATGTACTGGGGCGACATTTGGCCATGTGTCAATGCGATGTTCGACTATAGAAGGATCGAGATCGGGCATCTCTATATATGACCAGGAAAAATATCCTGGTATTCTTGAAAGAGAGATTCGTATGCTGTGATTTCATCAGGGGAGCATGCAGTGCCTATGGTGATTTCCTCTATGATTCATGATTTGATGGAAATGTCAATTTTGACAGTGGGGGAAATGTTGGCCATGTTCCCTTCTTCAAAAGCATCGGGGATGGGGATAGGGTTGTTCAACCAATATATATGTCCTGATGGAATGATATCGTTGGTTTCAATTTCACATATGGAGGATTGGATAGGAGGGGTGAAGGCTTCTTGAGAGAAAGAGCACTATGTGATGGACCACATTCCATGGGAAATCAGGGGTAGTTATTTCCTCCAGGATATCTTCATCGCAGTGAAAAATGCGAGAATATAGGGGATCTGAGGAGGTAACATTGGTGAATGTCACCATGTTGTTGTCTTCCAGTGGTGAAGATGTAGAGGGAGTACCGCAATTATGGTGTGATGGTTTTCTTGACATATACCAAATGTCCAAGCACTATGGGTTGTAAACTATAGTAGGGGGTAAGATTTCCTGGGGGAAATGAACCAAATAATTGGGAGGATTTGGGGGAAAATCCTCAAACAATCTATCCATGAACCATGGAGGCATGGGAAGTGACTCAGGTTTAGGTGAGGTGATATGAACATTATCTAGAGAAGGGATAGGGGGGATCACTTGTATCACAGGAGGGGAGGTGAGGTGAGGTGGTTGGTGGATTTTGAATAAGGGTCATCTGACGACGCATGTATTCAATGATCAACATAAACTGGTACGTGAAATGATCTAGTGAGTCAGAAATAAAGAAAGGGAATCTCATACATTTGGTGACTGAGGTCGATACATTATGGATGTCGATGACATGGGTTCCCGAAGATGTTGGTGGAGAGGGCTCTTGCTGAAAGGATTGGAATACTGTCGTCATTGTCTTCCTAAACCGAGGTAGCATAGGGAAATGATGAGTGTAGTGGTTGTACTCTAAACATATGGAACATGTGAATTTGGTTCATAGCCCTTTACTTCCTATTATGGGAGACGTTGTGGTAGTACTAGATGTGTTGGGTGGAGTGAAAAATGGTGTGGTTGCTTGAGGGAGTTGGATCATATTGCATAAGTCATGGAGAGAAGGAAATCTATTTGTGGGGTGTCCCTCTCTCTCGTAGAGTGCACAAGCAGGTTGAACTCGGGGAGGAAGTGGAGCGGTGGGATCTTTATTATTCCATATTCCCCCAACCGTAGCAGTGGGGGTGAGAGTGGTGTGGTCGAATTTAGTACTGGAATATTCATTGAGATTCCCTCTGATTGGGGAGGGAGGGATGGTTGAGGAACCATCGTGGGTGGGTGTAGATACCATAATAAAATTATGAGCACCATTTTGGGAATGGTAAGCATTGCAGCTACCTGAAAATATTGTACTCCTGGTGGGGGGTAGAAGAAGGGGATATGAGTAATGGCTTGGGGGATGGTTTCCCAAACCGAGATTTTCCCTTGGGGAAGTGTGAAATCGGGGATAAGTGGTGTCGTAGGGTTCTGAGGTAATTCCTGAGGTATAATTTCTTCAACTGGTGGGATGTCAAGGGGTGGAGAAGCCTCAGTGGGAGGAATGATATCTCCAATTTTAGTTTAGTTAGAAGATATGACACACACTTGTGTTGAGGGATGTATGAGTGGTGGTGCTCCATGGTATGCCCCCAAAAAGGATGGGTCCTTGAAAATTCCAGAACCCATATCCATGAGTAGATATGTGTCAGAAATAGTGCGGACAAGAGGTAAGATGTTACCGATGTTGGAGGAGTGGTTAGGCTCGTAATGTGAAACTTGGTTGATGGTGATGATATTCCCATTGTGGGGGAACACCATTGTTCAAAACACAGAAGAGGCCATGACCTTCATAGCATACATGTAGCTACATCCAAACAATATGTTATAATCGAGCGTTGCGTCGATAACCTCAATGTCGATAAGGATGGTTTTTCCCCAAGTTCAAC
Organism: Picea glauca; assembly: GCA_000966675.3. NCBI lineage: Eukaryota > Viridiplantae > Streptophyta > Pinopsida > Pinales > Pinaceae > Picea > Picea glauca. Next base: position 406,931 of record JZKD02S2158491.1, read on the forward strand.
GGGGACATTTTGAAAGATCCCTTCAGGGGACGATGGTCGACCATCTTAGGCTGTTAAAGTGATGGCAGATAGTATTAGCTCAGGGGAGCCAAGTTTATTCCATACAATTTTGGACACGATGCATGTGCCTGCACCTTCATCAATGATAAATCGATGAACCGTGATGTTCTGAATCTTAACAGGTATCTGGAAAGCTACCAAAGCGAGGAGATGAGGTTCTCCACAATCTAGATCAAATGTGATTAGTATAGTATCAGCTGGGTCAACTGCCCCCAAGGTGGAAAGGAATAATTTTTCATTGATTTGGACAGGTTAGGAGGACCTCCAATACCGAGATGGCTACAGGGGACTCTGCTAAGTCATCGACCAGGCTGTAATTATGTGTCGCCTTACCCTGAGGCTTGTTGACATTCCTTTGTAACGGGATGTGGGGGGTACGAATGGAGGGTTCAGTGTAAGGGCATGGAATCATCAAGTGTTGTCCGGTTGTAGCTGTGGCTACTTCCGAAGTGGTGGGAGTAGATTCTAGGGGTGCATTGTATTAACGACTGCGCATTTGTAGAAGAATTTCTTCTTCACTAGTGAGGAGGATATTGTGATCCGTCGGGTTTCCAGGGTTTTGATACTGTCCCATTTGTGGTGGGCCAGGATGTATCTCCTGTTTGGTATTCATCACACCTTGGTGTGGAATAGGGTTTTGCAACACATCCGGGGGTGGTTTTTTCAAATACTGTTGTGGAGCCTGCTGAGGGGTAGGCGACGTTGGAGGACATGGCATGTTCATGGAGTCTTTCATCCATTTGAAGTCAGAAATTTGGGGGCAATGGTGAGTATAATGACCATGATCACCACAAAGAGCGCAAGGGAAGTTCATTCATAGGTGTTATAACCCTAAATTGCACCACACATGCTCACCTGGCATCAGGCCAACTCATATCCCTTCTTTGCCAAAACACTGCTGAACAACTCTTTGAAAATCCTCTTGAATAAAGGCCCATGCGCCCTAACTTATTACTACACACGTGTACATGCTGGCTAACCCAAAACAGCCCGCATGGACCAACAAAATCATGAAAAAAGGAAATTTGCCAATGAAACAAAAAGCTATGGGTGAGTTAACTGAAACTCCTGACCATGCATGGCCGAGGGTTCATCCAAATAACTAGCTCCTTCTAGCTTATAAAAGAAGGGGTAGGGGTACCATTTGAGAAGAGGAAGAATATAGAAAATAAACTCTTCCCATTTACGTATTCCATTGTCCCAACCCTTTAGCCTTTCCTAATGCCAAAGGATATTTAAAGCAAAGTAGTTGAAGGATAGAAGAAGAGGAGCCCAAGATCAGGTTCAAGGAGCGGTGGTCGGTCTCAACTTTTGTAAGTTGACTCATTTTAAGTAATAAAGAGAATGCTTTTCCCATCCCAATTCATGAACTTTTTATGGTTTGATTAGTTTATGTT
>JZKD02S2158503.1:0-19693 GCA_000966675.3 Picea glauca
TTAATATTAATGTCAAGTCTTCCAAATATAGCTATGTCAAGATGGCCGAGTTGGTCTAAGGCGCCAGTTTCAGGTACTGGTCCGAAAGGGCATGGGTTCGAATCCCATTCTTGACATCGGTTTTTCTTTTTTTAATCTGCAAAATATCTGTTTCTTATGACTCAATATCTGTCGTGTTTTTTAAGTCACGGGTTCCAATCAAAGTCGAGAATATTAGGAGTGGTTTTAATGATTAAGCAAATATGTTTCTGGAACAATCAATACTTTGGTTTTCTCTGCGGTTTTCTCCCGTGACTGCAACTCTCTCGCATCCACCTAAAACCCTAGATCACGTCATGGTGGCGGCCTCTGCAGGGGGATCCCGCTCCCCCCCGGACATTGAAGCCTTCCGCGCGCTGGTAGCCTCGACACCACGATCTACAAAGACACCTCTGTCAAAATTTGTTTAGAAGTTGGTCGAGATCCGCAAGGTCCCCCTCCATGCCAACTCTTCCAAGAACTTGGCACTCCGATTTGCAGCAAGTGGACTCGTTGGGAAATTTACAAGGATGTGGCTGTCCCCGAGGGCTGACGCTAGTTTGGGTAAATCAGAGCTGAAACCTCTCATCCAAGGACAGCTCTGATCCTCTTTATGTGGTAAGAGATTTTTTGTGTTTTTGTTTGAATTTAAAGAAGACAAAGATTTGATATTTAGAAGTGGTTCATATTTCATGGGATCCAGAATCATATTTTTAAGGTCACGCTCAACAATTTGACTGGTAAAGTCTATGGAGGTATACATACCCTACCCCTCTCTAGAATTGAACTTATAACCTCTTAAGAGGAAACACATGTTCTTAACCATTAGACTTAATTAATCCTGGATAACTAGGCTCATATACAACAAGTAGATTATGAACAACTCCCTTTCAAATGCAAGCCCTATCATGAATACGATCACTTTGCGAAGAGTTTCCCTAAAGCCCAAGTCACTCAACAATAGTCGGTGGAATAGGAAAAATGACAAACTCAGAAGAGAGAATTTGGATCGGGCAAGCCAGGATCACATCCACCTCAAGGACAACCTAATCCTAGGCCTTCTTCCGTTCCTCCTATCACCTCTAGAGGGGATGCATCCCTCACAAACCCCGAGGATCCCCCCGAGGAAACATAGAAAATCTTGGTAGAGGAAATTGAAAACCCCGGTCAAGAAAAAGGGATTCCTCAGAACTCTAGAAAATCCCAGACTTTGGTATCCCGAGGAAAGGAGATTGTATAAAACATTGGATCAGGCTCTCGACCCAAATCAGGAATACCGGTCATACTGGAGCAAGAATCCCAGGGAGAATCCAATGATGACTCTAGCAAGGATTCATGAGCAACTATCACTGCTAAAAAGTCAGGCAGGAAATCTGGTCACAGATAAAGAGAGGAAAAAACAGATAAGGAGAAGGTGTTGGGCTTACAGACAACCTTAGATAGCACCTTCAAGAAGGAAGCAATAGGAAATCGAGGACCTGGTGTATCTACGCCTCCTAAAGGGGGGGTGATCCGAATTATTTTGAGAACGAAATGAAGGCATAGATGTAATAAAGAAATACACATAGATATTGCAATAAACACAAAGATACAATAATACGCTATTTTTATTAATGAGAGAAATGTACAGAAACTGTAAAAATACAGAGCGAATGAACTCGTTGGAATGATGGTAGCATATCTCTGAGAAGAGATGTGATTACTACACTCATTTGCAAGAAGATGTGTTTACAATGAGGCTCTAGATGCCTTTTTAACATAAAGGATTAATGAGAAAACCCTAACCCCAAAAAATGAAATGCCAAAAGGTTTGCGGGCCCCGACGGGGGTAGTTGATACGTCAACTTCCTGAGGTCGTAAATTTTGCATACGATCTTTGTTTCGGGTACACAATAGCTCATTGGAAAGGTCCAACCAAGAAGAATGTATTTTGATCGGGCCAACGCTAGAGCTTTCAACTCTCGACTAGGCTCCCAAATGTCAAAAAAACGTCGTTTAGGGCCTCAAAACGACCCCAAAAGTTTGGGACCCAAAAAACTGTAGAAAAATTGTCAAGGTGGAAAATTGTATTTCGAGCCAGTGGAATAGGTGGGTGGCCATCGATATCCACCTGGATCATTCTTCCCCCCTTAGGAAGCAATGGTCTCCATTGTGTCAAGTTCGTGGGGAAGCTTTTGCTTAATCTGAACTTTGGTGAGTTGCTTGCCTTGTTGAAGAAGATGTCTTGTGTAGCTTGTTGAAGGTTGTCATAAACTTATTGTTGGAGGGGTTGGATCCGTTCAACCAATCTAGTTGCATGATCTGCGTGAGTGTGGGAGGACTTTGTCAGTGAAGATGCAACATGAAGAGTATGAAGGGCTCTGTTATCATTTTGCTTGAATGGGCAGTGTTGAGGCACCCCCGTAGGTCCTCTGTGTGTGATCCCTGTCGTGAGCATCTTGAAGACCTTATCTCCTCATTGGACCTGGTTGATGTCAAACCCTCCAAGGGCTTGTACACCTGGTCTAATCATCGCTCTGGTCGAGGACATATTGCAACACATCTTGATCGCTTCCTTCTTAACAACTCCTTTCTATTTGAGCCTTCCACTCCCTCTTCCCATATTCTTCCTTGGGAAAGTTCAGATCATAGGCCTATATCCCTAACCTTCACAAATGATAGAGATCTAGGATCAATCCCCTTTTGTTTCAATCCCCTTTGGTTGGAGAACCCTTCCTTCCATCCCCTAGTCTCTTCTGTTTGGAACCAATGGGTTGTTGGTTCCCCGATGCATATTTGGGAGAAGAAACTCATCTTTCTGAAAAAGCAAATAAAGGATTGGGTCCAACACCTTCAAGGAACCACAGGAAGAAATCCTACATATTCAAGAGAAACTAGGAACGGTGATGGCACAGATGGAAGAAGGACCGGTCACACCTACTCTTCTAAAAGAAGAGGAGCAATGTCAAAAGCAGCTTCAAGCCACTCTAAGAAAAGAGGAGGAAACTTGGTGATTAAGATCTCGTTGTTTGTGTCTCCAGGTGGGAGACATGAACACTTCATTCTTCCATAAGCAGTGTAAGGTGAGGAGGGGAGGAAATACTGTGGAGGATATTCAATTGCATGATCAATCCACTCTCACCTTGTTTGAAGAAATTAAGAAAGCGACTTATTCTCATTATGTAGATCTATACTCTGAGATTGGACCAACGGACATCCAACTTAGAGATTAGGCTTTCTCCTTCATCCCCAAGCTAGTTTAGGAAAGGGATAATTCCAAACTAACACGGAAGGTCACCAAGGAGGAAATTCTAGCAGCGATAATGCAATTTGAATCAGACAACGCCCCAGGTCCAGATGGTTTCTCTGTTCATTTTTACAAAAAATGTTGGCATATCATTAAATTCAACCTGGTAAGAATGATCCAATATGTCCAGAAGACATCTAGAATTGGGGGGTGGGGGGCAACAAATTCAACCTCTTTATCCTTAATTCCCAAAGAAAACAATGTTGTATCCTTTTCAAGGTTCATACCTATATCACTTTGCAATGTATCCTATAAGATCATTTCTAAAATTATTTCATCCAAGGTGCACAAGATTCTCCCTAAGCTTATTGCACCTTCTTAGGAAGGATTTGGAGCAAAAAGACAAATCTGGGACAACATAATTTTGGTTCAAGAGGTGAACCACTCTAGAAATAATTGAGGATACATGGGAATGGAAATCAATATAGACATGGAAAATGCCTTTGATCGGGTTTGCCATAGTTTACTTCTTGCGGTTCTGGCCAAATTTGGGTTCCATCCTTCCTTCATTTGGTGGATTGAAGCTTGCATTAGTAACCCGTGGATTGCACCTTTTCTTAATGGTCGACCTACGATATTATTCAAGGCATCAAAGGGTCTCAGACAAGGTTTCACGCTATTACCCTTCTTTATATACTTATGGTAGAAATACTAGGTCGAAGGATGGAACATGAACGAAGGACTGGGAGCATTCCCAGACTCAAAATAGCCTCTAGAGTCAAAAGAATAAATCACTCCTAGTTCGCAGACAATATATTGTTTCTCAGGGAGCCTCCTCAATCATACAAAGTTGATTCAAATTAATCCTAGATCAATTCCTTCATGTCTCGTGTGGGTTAGTTAATTCTAACAAACACTACCTTTATGCCTGGAACACTAATGCTCACTCTCTTGTTATCATTGCAAGAATTCTCCAATTTCCCCTGGTGACGAATTGGAAATCCTTCAAGTACCTTGGAATCCCTATATGCCTTAATTCACTCTCTGCAACTGACTAGAATGTAATAAACTCTAAGACCAGAGAGAAATTCTCCCTATGGGGGGCACAATGGTTGAACCTGACACGTAGATTAATTCTAGTTAAAGCAGTTCTTTTGGCCCTCCCAATCTTTCAATATTCTCAATGTTAGCTCCAATGTCTGTCAAAAGAAAAATAACTCAACAAATAAGAAAATTCTTATGGGAAGGGGGTAAATCTAATAATAAAATATTTCATTTGGTAAATTGGAAAGTGGTTAGGGCCCCCAAATCCCAAGGGGGTCTAAGAGTAAAGGATCCAATCCTGGCTAACCTGGCCCTGGGTACAAAAATGTTGTGGCGAATGGTAACTGGAGATTATGACCGGTGGAAGAAAGCTCTCGTCCATAAAAAATTCCAGAAGGATCGTCTCAACGGAATAAAAAAGAAGTCTCATTTTCCTTCCGGTTATCCTATTTGGAAGCTGCTCCAGGCCTCCCTGCCTCCCTGCGGAATAAAAAATAAGTCTCGTTTTCCTTCTGGTTATCCTATTTGGAAGCTCACTTTTTTCGACATATCGACATGGAGTTCATTAGGCCTATGGATGGGATGGAATCCGATGTGCCCCCCAACTTCCCTCCAAGTTTAGGTTGCACATTTTCTCTCCTCTCTGCAAGGTTTGGCACTAAGTCATTTGGAGAATCCAGATGTTAGGGGATGGGGGGACCAAGGCTATTCAGTTCACAAAGGTTATGAGTTACTTCTGTTGGAATCTGTTCTTCCATCCAAATCCCCCATGTGGAACAATGTTTGACATCAAGATGGCCCTCCCAAGATAAACTTATTTTGTTGGACATTAGCGCATGAAAATGTTTTGACCAATGAAAACCTTTGCAAATGGGGAATTACATTGCCATCTAGATGCGCTCTCTACAAAAACTGCAATGAAACAATTCAACATATGTTCCTGGAATTCCCAATCACTAAATACATTTGGCATACCTTGCTTTAGGACATCTCTTTCATGGTTCAGTGGCTTAACTCTATAAAAACTCTCTTGGGAAAATGGCAGAGACAATATCATGGATCCTTCTGAAATAAACCACTCTTTAGACGTTTATGGGTGGTTGTTCTGAAGTACACATGCTGGAAGATTTGGCTGGCCAAAAATAGGAGTGTGTTTAAGAATGAAGAAGTTTGTGCCAGTAGAGTAATTGCGACAATCAAATCCCAACTCTTGGAATATCCCAACTCTTGTCAGCTAAAGACAATTATCCCACTCTCAGTTCAAATCATCCTAGCAACTTCATATAAATCACATTGCCTTTAAGTAGTGGACTACTTCTCAACAGTCACATATCTTATGTTTTGATGGTGCCTCCAAGAGAAACCCTGGGGTGGCAGGTGCGGGAGGGGTCATTGTTGATCCTAGGGGGGGTATTGAAATAAGTTACGCTTGGAGTCTGGGTTACACTAATAATAACCAAGCTGAAGAATATGTTCTCCTCAAAGGTGTTCAATTAGCCAGAGAAATCCATATCCAACACATCATCATAATTGGTGATTCTCTTAACACCATTCACAGTATGATCAAAGGAACTCTACCAAAAGACTCACAAATTTGCAATATAATAAAAAAAACAAGGCACATGTTAGCTAGTATCCCTCAAGTATCCCTCTGACACGTAATGAGGGAGAACAACCAGTTGGCGGACTCTCAAGCCAATCTGGCCATTGCAACCCCAAAAGGGTCAATTCATATTAACGAGAGGTTATCCCATCATCATATACCATAATCAATGCATGCTCAAATAAGTTCAATGCATGTCAACCAAGTGTCACACCCACACAGGAATTAAGGTGCCAACGCAGCGGGGGCCTCCTCTGTCACACATACTACACAAGCCAGGACGTACTCTCATAACGCCAAGGATCAACTTACGCATGAGAAATGTGGGATATTGTAGCAAAAGTACAATTTAGTTATGCCGCGAGCATTAACAGATGTGATGGAACCTGGATTTTCTCCAGTCTTCAGACATCCAATCTGCAGGAGTGTCATCATGAGAAGCAAAGGAGTATCTGGAACATGTAGGATTTCTAACAACATGTGCAAAAGTAGATATAATCCAAAGATGAACAATGGTGTGAGCCTCCAAGTTAATTGTGTAGGTGAAGGTTTGGTTCTAGTCATGTTGGAAGCGGAATATGGAAATGTTAGATGGGTTAAGGTGCACTCAGAAAGCCTTCATTCCCTCCTCAGAATTTGGGAGGAAATTATTGCAGATGGAGGCCTAGAGATACTGTTTCAAGACCAAACAATAAAACAAGGTAAACAAAGTGAAATTGATCCGGATTTTATGAGCATAACGAAATGACTATAGATTATTAACAGGTGCTTAACAAAAAATAACAGAGATATAGTAAAATTGGTTTTCTATTCAATTAGGAAATAAGCTGAAACTGTAAAATGTAGCGGAAACAAGCTTGCTGGAATGGTGGCGGCTTATCTCTGAGAAGAGATGTGACGGTTGCGCTCATTTGCAAGAAGATCATTACAATGAGGCTCTAAAGGCCTTTTTACAATAAATAGGAATGCCAAAAACTGTAGACATCCAAAAACCTAACCCTAGGAGATGAAGCACCAAAAGTCATGTGGGCCCCGTTTGGGTAAATTAGTACATCAACTTCCCGGGGTCGTAACTTTTGCATACGATCTCTGTTTTAGGTGTATGATAGCCCGTTGGAAAGGTATCATCGAGGAGATTCATTTTGGGTGCTCAATCATGCCTTCGACTATCATTGAGAATCTTGATCCCGAAAAACCTTCATTTAAGCCCTCAAAATGGCCCCGGAAGTTAAAACTGCTAAAAATAGTAAATTGCCAAAATTGTCAGAAAACTGTTTTGAGCCAGTTGGAAGAGGTGGGTGGCCACCGATATCCACCTGGATCAATCCTCCCTCCTTAGGAAGCAGTGGTATCCATTGCGTTGAGTTCCCCCATTAGATGAGGAAATTTCTGTTGAATTTGGCCCCAGGTGTGCCACTTGCTTTGGCGCAGGAGCTGCCCTACTTTGACGACTCGATAAAGTTGGATCATTTTTTATCAAGTGCCCTTGATCTGTGTGTCCACAATATGATCGTTGGATTCCTATTGAATGTAGTTGGGTTTGATCTATGTTGGTGGCAGCTGCTCTGCTACGTCTTAGGTGTCCAATAATGGTGGGAAATTAGGGCGAAGGAGATCCACGTTGAAAACTGGGTGCAGGCCAAGGAAAGGAGGAATGTTGAGCTCAAAATCATTATCCCCCACGGCCTTGGTGATGGTGTATGACCCATAACGGAGTGGGAGGAGCTTCTGATGGGGTCCTGTAAGGCGTTCTTTCTGCAAGTGCAACCAAACTTTGTCTCCCACCTTAAACATATGTGGCACCCGATGTTGATCATGGCGCTTCTTGTACTTGTCATTGGACTTCTGTAGGATATCCTGAACCTATTGGTGGATGTGTTGGATCCGCTCAATGAACCGGGTGGATTTTTTAGCTTCATTTGGAGCAGGAGATGAGTCGGTCGAGGTGATTGCAAGGGGAAGTGCAACATCTATGGGACCCAATGGTTGGAATCCCAACCCCACCTGAAAGGGGTTGTGGCCGGTTGAGCTATGCAGGGCTCGACTGTAGCTATGTTGGACATAGGGAAGGCTCTCATCCCATGTGCGAGGGTGCTTTGAATTATACATGCGAAGGATATGCACAATCATTCGATTGACGACCTTAGTTTGGCCATCTGTCTGGGGGTGGAAGGCTGTGGATTTGGTGAGCTTGGTGTCCAGCAGTGACCAGAGGCTCAACCAGAATGTGCTGAGAAATTTTCTGTCCCGATTTGAGACAATGGTTTGTGAGATTCCAAAATGTACCTAGACTCGTTCAAAGAAGAGATCGACAGTGGCCTTTGTTGTGATGTTCTTCTTGTAGGCAACCGAAATCGCCATCTTAGAAAAGCGATCAACATCCAAAAAAACACAGTCATTTCCCCACTTGGTGGATGGGAGGCCTGACATGTAGTCCATTGAGATGGATTCCCGTGGCCTGTCAGGAGTAGAAAGAGGGGTGTACAAGCCCTATTTCTTAGTGGTCAGTTTGGCAATAACGCAGGCAGTGCAAGACCTGATATACTTGCTGACCTCCTGTCGAAGTTTCGACTAGTAGAAATGTTTCTATAGGATCATCGTTGTCTTCTCGACGCCGAAGTGTCCTGCCACCCGACTTCAGTGGGATTCCCAGATCAGCTTCGCTCGCTCGCTTGATGGAACACAAATATGGCCCACACAACACAACAACCCATCCTGAAGATGGAAATTATCGACAACTGCGTTTGCACCCAACATTTGGTATGTGGTGGCGAAGTTCGGGTCTGTCTCATAGAGTTGGGGCCATCCAGAGGTCTCATGGCCGCAGGAGTCTAGAACCGTGGTGAGTGTCGCGACTGGAAGTTTGCTAAGGCAATCAACAATACGATTGGTGCTTCTTGTTTTATAATTGATGTTGAGGTGGAATTGCTGCAAGTATGTGGACCACTTTTGATGGCGATCATTCTGCAATTTTCCTTTTGTCTGCATGAAATGCAATGGCTTATGATCAGTGTGGATGATTGTCTCCTTCCCAAGAATGTAATGTCTCCACTGGAGGCAATCTTGCACAATGGAGTACATTTCTTTGTCGTAAGTAGGGTACTTACAGACAACATCTGATAGTGTCTCACTATGATAGGCCATAGGGTGTCCATGTTGAGTGAGAACGACGCCCACCGCATAGTCTGAAGCACATGTCTTGATCTCAAAGGGATGTTGTAGGTCTAGTAGTGAAAGTACTAGGGCTGAGCACAAGCGCTGCTTCAAATCGTCGAATGCTTATTGTTGGGACCGACCCCACGCAAATTTCGCCTTACCACCACCCCTAGTTATTTGGCTAAGGGCCCATGCAATATGGGAGAATCCCAACACGAACCTGCGGTAGAAATTGGTAAGGCCCAAGAAGCTCCGAAGCCCAGTGAGTGTGGTTGGAGCTGGCCAGTCACGGATGACTTGGATCTTGGCTGGATCCACATGTACGCCATGTTGATCAATTATTTATCCCACGTAATGGACCTTGTCCATGCCGAAGGAACATTTTTCCAAGTTGGCATATATCTTGTGCTGCTGTAGGGTGTGCAAAACCTGCTGAATATGCTGCAAATGTTCATCCCAAGTCTTGCTGTAAATGAGAATGTCATCCAGATACACCACTACAAAAGTATTGGCGAATGGTCGTAGGATATCGTCCATCATCCTCATGAAAGTGGCTAGAGAATTTGTCAAACCAAAGGGCATGACCAACCATTCAAAAAGGCCTTCCTTTGACTTGAAGGCAGTTTTCCATACATCTGTCTGTTCTATCGAGACCTGGTGGTAGCCAGACTTCAGATCAATCTTACTGAAGTATTTGGCTCCCATGAGTTGATCAAGGAGGTCTTTGATTCGGGGAATCAGGTGCTGATTTCTAACTGTGATTTTATTCAGAGCCTGGTAATCAATGGAGAGTCGTCAGGTTCCATCTTTCTTCTGTACCATCACGATTGGGCTCCCACAAGGTGATGAACTGGGACGGATTTGCCCCTTGTGGAGCAGTTCTTGGATCTGTCACTTGATCTCATCATTCTCTACCAGAGAGCAATGATAGACTGGCCCATTGGGCAACGGTGCGTCGGGGGTCAGATCGATGTGGTGCTTGACCTAGCAGTGCAAAGGTACCTCGGTAGGTGAGGAGAAGATATCTGAGTATTCTTCCACGACCTTATCTACTTTCTTTTGTTGTGTGGAGAGATCAACTTCCGAGACCCTAGATGTGGTTGTGATCTTTCGCTTATTCTGAGAGCGAATCATGAAAAAGACAAACTTCCCCGTCTGAGAGATGACCTTCCTTCATTGCTTAACAGAGATCAAGGAAATAACACTAGGTGGGACTGCCTCGGGTATCCTGTACAATTTTCTGTTCAAAGTAATAATAACACTACGAGTCCTAGACTCATATACAACATGACGTTTCCATAAATAAGGTTGGCCCAAAATAACATCACAAACTTTGAGAGGAGAAACATCACACAATACCTCATTTTTGAAGGGCTTGATGTCGTACGACAGTCGACACTGTTGGCTGACGTGGAGATCGCTTCCTTGGCGGAGCCATCCAATGGTGTAGGGTTGTGGGTGCGGTATTTTCGGTAGGGCCATCTACTTGAAGACCTCAATTGAGATGAGGTTCTTCTGGCTACCTCTATCCACGATGAAGTGAAACGGGGTGCCTTTTACCCACATCTGTGAATGGAATAGGCGTTCTCCTTCTTCTGGCTCATCTGGTTCACCAGGTTGGAGCTTGGTGGTAGCAATGGTGGCACTAGGTTCTGCATCAATGATCCGTCTTCCCCTTTCTGGTTCTAGCTCAGAGTCTAAAACCGCATCTGATTCAGAAGCTTTCACTTTGGCCACCAACGACTTCTTTGAGCGGCAGTCAACAGTGTTATGCCAAGGGCTCTTATGGAAGTCACACCACTTCCCAGTATCTTTCTTTGTCTTTCCGGTGTCCTTCTTTGCTTGCGGCTTGGACTGGTTGTCCTAATACTTTCCATATTTGCTTTGTCCTTTGTTCTGTGGGTTGGGGCCGCCCTTTCCTGGATTTTGTTGTGAGGGGTTCCCATGCCCAAATTGTCGCGTCTTTTGTTTGAGCTTCTGCTTGATTTTGACGGCATATCGATAGGTTGTGCCCAAGGATGAGATATCCAAAAATTCCATTTCGGTATGGATGTATCTATGCAGAGCACCGCGATACTTGAGCACCAGATGTCGCTATGAATCTTTGATACCCAGCTTGGTGCACAAGGTATGAAAGATATTCGTGAAATCTGGCATTGCTTGGTCTCTTTCTTGTCGCAATGTGGTCCATTTGGTATACAAGTCGTCATAACTTCCGACAGGGTAGTATTGTTCCTTAATAACATCCCTGAAGGAATCTGAGGTGGCCATGACTGTAAATAGTGAGGGTTCCTCTGTTTCCTTTTTCTCATAGTAAGTTTCCCACCAATATTTGACGAGGGGAACAACTTCGAGGAGTACAAAAGTAATATTTTCTCTATTCGAAAAGTTATGGACAAAAAAATACCCTTCTAGTAGATTCAACCACTTGTCTACAACATCTGTGTCTATCTGACATTCAAATATAGGAATATTGAAGTTTATTTGTACCTTGAAGGGGGTGGTGCCTACGCTCGAAGAAGATGCGTCGCCTGTTGGTAGCCGTCGAAGGATTTGCGCTAAACTATCCATCATCTCGTTCCTTTGTTGCGTGAGGGCTTCCTTAATCAAAAGTTTGAAAGGATCTCCTATCCCATCATCTTTCTTTTCTCCTGCCATGATAGGTCGTTTGGGTGTGCGAGAACTTTTGTCCTCAAGAGAAACAAGCTCGAGACCCAACTCTTTGTACTTCAACCTCGTTGGGGACATGCATTAAGACAACACGGAGAAGACCTCTCTGATACCACTGATCCAGATTTTATGAGCATAACAGAATGAATATAGATTATTAACAGGTGCTTAACACAAAATAACAAAGATGCAGTAAAATTGGTTTTCTATTCAATACGGAAATATGTTGAAACTGTAAAATGTAGCGGAAACAAGCTTGCTGGAATGGTGGCGGCTTATCTCTGAGAAGAGATGTAACGACTGCGCTCATTCACAAGAAGATCATTACAATGAGGCTTTGAAGGCCTTTTTACAATAAACAGGAATGCCAAAACCCCTAGACATCCAAAAACCTAACCCTAGGAGATGAAGTGCCAAAAGTCATGTGGGCCCCGTTTGGGTAAGTTAGTACATCAACTTCCCGGGGTCGTAACTTTTGCATACTATCTCCGTTTTAGGCGTATGATAGCCCGTTGGAAAGGTATCATCGAGGATATTAATTTTGGGGGATAAAAAATTCCTTCAACTATCATTGAGAAGTCCGATCTCGAAAAACCTTCATTTAGGCCCTCAAAATGGCTCCGAAAGTTAAAACTGCTAAAAATAGTATATTGCCAAAATTGTAAGAAAACTGTTTTGAGCGAGTTGGAAGAGGTGGGTGGCCACCGATATCCACCTGGATCAGAAATTCATAATCTTCAGGAATTTAAAGTGGGATTCACAATTGCACAAAGGGTTGGTTGTTCTCCTCGTTTGCAACCAGGAAAAAGGAAGAAATAAATTGGTGATATAAGAGAAATATCTGGGAAAATTTTGCATGCCTCGTGGTATAATTAGGCACCTTCTCTTCGTCGTGCAATTGGGTTCACAAAACATCCTCTTGCTTCTCCTAGGTGCTTCATTTGTAAGGGTAAGTGTGGCCTAGACTTCACCATCCTCAGTTGATACTACACTCATCGACCTGTTCCAATGCCACGCCGACGAAGACAGACTCATGCCCAGGAAGTCCCTCCTGACTCTCTGGAGTAGGAAATTCAACAACTTCAAAATATCAGAACTTGTCTACTCGGGTCTCCTATATCCTGGAAATTCTTATTCAACATAGGATGACTATGTGTCAGCAGCACGACGACGTCGACGCCATAAGGTCACATGTAGAAAATTTGTAGCTTCAAGTGGCGCCATCTCCTCCAGACCTTGTTGAGTCTCCTTCCAACAGTGGATCCTCGCCAACGGTTGATCAACCTCCAATTGATTTGAACATTCCAATACAAGACATCGAAATTGAAGAACCAAACCTTCCAATCAACCCCCAACTGGGTATCTATTTTTTTTTAAATATATATGCATTCTAGGCATCTTCTACAGAATAGTCACCTGCAAATTTTGGAATGTAATGAAGCATAGTAAAACTTAGATTGAAAATTAGTGAGTAAGGTCAGGAGTAGAGTTGTTTATGATGTTAGACATGTCTATGGGATTTTTTTGCACTCTTTTGTACCTCTTTGTGTGCTTCGACCACCCTTTTTTATTAATATAATATCTCTTAGTTTTTGTAAAAAAAATAAATTCTAGAAGGTCTCAAGATTTAATCTAGAGAAAACCTTTATAAACTAATCAATATAAATCCAATTACTATATAAAAGAAAATTTTATCTCACAAACAAAAAAAATCAAAATCTCACAAATTAATATTTATTAAACCATGATGTTAAATTAAATTATTATAATTATTATAAAACATATTTTAAATATTTACTTCTTCAACCATAACTCCTAACCTCTTAATTATCCAAACTTATAAAAACTTTCTCTTAAATGCTAAATCACAATCTTAAATTGAATTATTAAAATTATTATAAAACATATTTTAAATATTTACTTCTTCAACCACCAACTCCTAACTTCTTAATGGTCCAAACGTGTGAGAACTTAGGCGTCCCCCTCTTTAGAGGTTTAAGAATATTTTGAAATCACTATACACAAGTTCCTTTAAAATCCTCAAAGTTCCTATTTTTCAAATTGTTACTTTTATTCAACTTTTTGCTACTATTCAAAACCTTTAAAATCTTCAAAGGTTCCTATTTTTCAAATTGTTACTTTTATTCAACTTTTTGCTACTATTCAAAACCTTTAAAATCTTCAAAGGTTCCTATTTTTCAAATTGTTACTTTTATTCAACTTTTTGCTTTTCCTATTTTTCAAATGGTTACTTTTATTCAACTTTTTGCTACTACTGAAAATCAAATCCTTCATAATTCACTCAAACTCTTCTCATTTGTTGTAGCTATTTCATGACTCACAAAGTATATGAATGCAAAGTATATGAATGACTATGGTAAAATTAGTGATGATTTATATGATTTTACACTATATTAGTTGTAAGGTTTTTGGTTTTGAGTGGATATTTAAGATTTTTCTTTAGAACATTTTATTTGGCTTTTTTACTAAAAGGTATTGATGGCATAGCTTAGCATATTATTTCAATCAATTTGAATGTGTTTTTTTAAGGAGAAGTTCATCGTGGGGTATCTAATTTTAAGTAATTGAAGTTTTAATCCAATTAAGGTCCACTAGGTTATCAACTACTATTATGGCTATTGGTTGAGCCATCCTTCAACAATTTATTTCAAGGAAGAGGGGAGGATCTAATAAAGTTTTTCTTGGAAAAAATTAACATCAATGATTTAAGTTTTTCAAAATTTTCTCCATTTCTTCTTGAAAATTTCTCCATTGTTACTCATTTTTCCTTTTTATTGTATGATGAAATGGCTTTGCATAGGTTCATAATAACATGGTATATTTTTAAGGCATATGGATGTTGTGTATCATAAATTAATTCTTAAAAGTAAAGAAAAAAATCAAAGGAGGTAGGGGAAACTAATAAGACAATGCTTACTTTTGCACTTGTTATAGTTGGTCTAGTTGAACATTTGCCACATGTGCCTTATAGATGACACACAAAATCACTCTAGGATGAATTATTATTGTTTTGATTAAGCATTTGCCACATGTGCCTTGCATGTGACACCCTAATGTTGTGATATCTTTTAAGGACATACAAATGATGTCTCACATAAATGAATTCTTCAAGTAGAGAAAGGGAGGCATGGGAAAAATAAGACACTGCTTATACTTGGGTGGGTTATAAGTGTTTTGGTTAAGAATTTGTTTCATGTGTCTTGTGAGGGACACCCTAAGTCCACGAGTTTTTCAAATTTTTCTCCATTTCTTCTTGAAACTATCTTTATAACTTGTTACTCCTTTTTCTTTTCACTGTATAATGAAATGGCTTGTCGTAAACTACATAATTTTGTTTATATATATTTTATGAACATATGGATGTTGTCTTGCATAAATTAATTCTTTTGATAGAGCTTGAAAAGCATGTGAACTTAAGAAGACACTAGTTACTCTTGGATGGGTTATTATTGAATTGGTCAAACATTTGCCACATATGCCTAGGGCATGACACCCAACTCCATTGTCATGAAAAAACTCTTAATACTCTTAATCATGTTGCAGACTTACTATTTATTTAATAGTGTTATAAGTTCCATGCTACATGTTATTATTTAGTCTCGTTAAAAGTTCATGCTACACATGTAATATTATTAGTCCCTGCCTCGCGAGGGACTATAGCATTCGGTATGAAGTCAAAATAGGTTGACTTCTTATTAGTTGGCTAGTTTCTTTAGACACTTTCCAAATTTTCGTGTATAATTATTTTAAACCCTTTAAACCATTTCCAAAGTTTCCTGTATAATTATATTTAACTTATTTTTTCCAAAATCGATCTCTGTAAAGGAAAATATCTAACTAAATGACGATTCCAAAATTACTTTCATGTCAATTTCACCCAGTACCGTTAACTGCCCAATTTTACTATGTATGAGGTTTATTCTAAAACATTCAGCCTACAAGTATGTCCCAAATCAAGATTTTAATCAATTAAATTTATTCATGTGCATGCAAGGCATGCATCATCATTCCTATTATCCATATTTTAACTATTTTAATATCTCATTCTCATCTTATTACAAAAATTTAATGCTGAGACACATGTCAACACGCATGAAGAGCACACACTTCCATGCAGTGTTTTACATGCAATTCATAAGTTCTATACTACTAAGATGTGATGATGTTTGGGAAAGTGATTATAAATACAATGATGAAAGTCGAAAGAAACATTTAAAAAAAAAAAAAAAACTAAAAATTACAAAATATTACATTAAAAAGCCAAAGAAACTAGGGAGTACAGGTCTAAATTCATATTTTTAAGATGATAAAAAGACAATATTGTATAATTTTCCATGAACCTTAAAATTCCACATTCCATATTATATGTGATCTCATATTTTTAAAAGGATACATGGGATTTCCAAAACTATGTCTAAATTTTAGATTTTTTTAAAAGCAAAAAGATACAATATTGTATTACAATCGTTGACTTTAACAACCATAAAGGTTAAATACATTGACTCTTCATAGATTTTTTAAAAAACAAAAAGATACAATATTGTATTACAATCGTTCACTTTAAGAACCGTTAAGGTTAAATACATTGACTCTTTGTATAGGTTGGTTGTAATAAATATGTAATTGACTCTTTGTATAGGTTGGTTGTAATAAATATGTAATTCCAAATTATATGGAAATTTAAATCAAATATTGTAGTTTAAATTTTTAAAAGGACTTTGAAATCAAGTATTGTATTTATAAATCTAAAATTTTGTATTATATCTATAAATCTAACATTTTTAAAAAGATATAATATTTTATTGGGAAAAAATATTGAAAATTAGGATAAATAGAAAGAATAGGCCATCCAACTACTACAAGAAAATCAAGAACGAAGAGTTCTTCCCTTTTTTCGGCCTGATATTTTGGTCTTAAAATGATTGCTCTTCTCCATATTCAAAATTGGGACAAATATAAATGTTCAAAATTAAGATAAATATAAATGAAAAGGTTCACAAGTATAAAAAATATTAACAAGAGAAAGTAACAACATTTCTACTTTTACTCATCTATTCTCTAACATGGATTGGGTTTGCCACAAGTTATGATGGTACACTGTACTGTTCAATGACTTGTACACTCTCGAGTCCTCTCAAATAAAAGAATTTCATGAGTTCCAATATCTATAACTTTGATGCAAATTGTCAGTGCTTTTTTGCTTGAACCCATTCACAACCCAATGAATTGAGTTTCAAACTAAGGCAGGGACTTGCTGCCTTGCAGCTTCTCTTGTTTAATAATTGCTCGAATGTTTTTTAAGAATTTGGAAAATGATTTAGAGGATTTACTTTTCAATATAGTCTTATAAAAGCTATTATATTCCTTCGGCACTTCAATGATTTAGAGGATTTACTTTTCAATATAGTCTTATAAAATCTATTATATTCCTTCGTCACTTCAAGATCAATTGCGAGTTATAGTTGAGTGAATGTGTATGGTCAACCAAGTCATTTGTGGTTTTATCCATTTATTCTTTTAACTCAATCTATGAAATAAAAGTTACATAAAGAAAAACATATTCATATATAAGATGGAGATGTGGGGTATTGATCCCCATGCCTCTCGCAAGCTAAGTGATCACTCTATCATATGCGTTATGTCCCCATGTGAGAGAATGCCTAGTTTATTTTTTTGACATCTTGGGATATTGTTATCAAGAGTGGAGTATAGTGATTGTAAGATGTAATCAACATATTTATTGATGGTCAAGCACATGAAAATTTATGATGATTTTTGAGGGGGCTCTTGGTTAGGTATTTTGTGATTGTTGAATTGATTATTATTGATTGGTTGATTGATTATTTGTGTTTGAGGTTGGATGGGGGTTGATATAAGAGAGGGTGCTCAATAGCCCAAGGGAAGCATGATACTCAAATCTCATTTTTGACATTTGATCTATCTTGGGCAAAGTGTGTATCCACCTTCCCAATGTTCATGAGTGTCACTTGTGAGTTTGCGATTTAATCTTAGAACTAACATAGGGGAAAAATTAAATCTCAATTGAGCATTTGGTTAAGAGGTTTGTCACTAATCCATCTTCTTTCCCAAGGAAGAATTGTTGTGAATAATTGGTTGGTGAGGTTTTCTTTAAAGTGAAGGAAACACACTATTTATTCTATTTTCACTTCTTATATTTTGGTTTAAGTTTATAAAATTATATTACACATCAAATTTATGATTACTTAAACCATATTTGATTACTTAAACAATATTTTTTAATTATTGATAATAAAAAATATCCCTACATATTAAAGCAACCTTAGCTAGCATCCCTAACACTTACCATATTAGTTGGATTGTTACAATATTATGCAAAATCATCACATATAAAAAGTACATAGAAGAATACCTAAAACATATCATAGACAACAACCACACATTTGGATAATAGGGAATTGAAATCTCTAATATTCTCAATCTAGTCTAACGTCCACTCGTGAAATTCCTTTTATTTGATGGAACCCTCATATCCCTATATTTATTAATTTGAAATGTGATGTGATCTTATGAGGAAATATAGCTATAGTAGTTATTAAAGGGATCATTCATAATCAAACATGTGTTCCAATGGGATATTTTGCTTGTAATATTGGAGAGCACACCCAAAATTATGCAAAGATTATGGCTCTTAAAACACGCACTACCCTAATTAAAGTTCTTAATATTTGGTCTTTAATAATTGGAGAGAAAGCAATTAAAACATTGAAGAGGGTCAAAACAAGGATTGAGGAGAATTTATCATCCTCGTATTGATGCTTAATCCACCCTCTAGTGAAGGTTTCTCAACTAGTGACTTTGTTAAAAAACTCGATTATAATATATTTTTAGAATTGGGATTAGAGTAACACATGTTTTGGCTGATTTGGGTGTATATTAGAGTGAGGAAGAGAACTAGTATGTAAACAATGAAATCTCTAGACTCAAGACCAAATTCCTTTGGACTTAAGTAATGCATTAGAACATACAATCATGAGATGGGGTTATTTGGATTTTCATCCTAGTCAATCAATCTAAAAATATAACGATCAATTATGATTTTATTTTAAGTTGTAAAGATGAAAAAAGATGCAACTATTTATATTAAACATCGACATAATAGTTCATTAGATGTAGCTTGGGTGGTTGGAAGGAATGATTGTTACCCTCCCCACCCAGGTTCAATTCCTTGTGAGTGACATGTTGTGCCCTTAAATGGGTATATAAGATGCTCTTGTTATTGAGCCCTCAATATTCTGAAAATACTTGTAATGTTCTAAGGACAACTTCATTCATTTAAGATTTTTGAATATCTAGAATTATGTAAATATATACTATAAATTTTCTAATAACAATATAAACACAAGTTTTCTTATTTATCCATAAAAATAAAAAAATCCATAATTTAAAACTTAATTTCATATTTAATTCCATTTAAAATAAATCTATACAAATATAATTTTATTTGAAATAATAAAAAATTAATTCATCATAATATGATGTCCAATTATTACTTCATTTATAATTCTTAGTATACTTCACCATCTTATTAATCCATCATACATATAACCTAGGAAAAAAATGAAAAAGAATATACACATGTTTGAAGCATAAATAACCTAATATCTTTCTAACTCAACATCTATCTCTCACATAAATTATTCATTCATTTACAAACCATATTCTATGTCACCATTCATTTACAAACCATATTGTATGTCACCAAAGCTCAAGAAGACAATTTTGATATAGTTTTAGAAATATGTCCACAAATAGTTTAGACAAGATCTAAAGTGGCTCTTAAACCAATCCATAACCTTTGACAATATAACCATATAAGTTGTTTGATATCATTTAATTATAACCAAAAGCTTATAAGTTGTTTGATATCATTTAATTATAACCAAAAGCTTGAGTAATTAAGTACGCGTAAATCA
>JZKD02S2158525.1:18575-29500 GCA_000966675.3 Picea glauca
CCTATGACAATTAGCCCAGATTAAATTGTTGGACTAAGAAATTACTCTATCCTGGGGTTATCTGACCAAGATTAGGTAGTTTGGTCAAATTTATTCACTAGCTAACCTAAATCACTTGGCTAAGATTAAATAGTTTATCCAAGCTTATTCACTACTCCTATCAACATCAATTTAAAAGAACTTGTCCATGCTTGAACGGTATGGACCAAATCATTGTTATTGCATGGGGCTCTATTGAATTTCTTTATGCCCTCTTTTATTCTTTTTCTTTCTTTTTTTTTTTAATTATTTGCAGAATGGAAAATCATTTGACAAACAAAAACACTTAAAGAGATAACATTTCAGTCACCAGTTGATCCTATAAATTATAGGGTTATAATAGGTTCTTTTGGTTGAATTGTTGCGGTAGCGACAATAGCAGTGGCGTTCACGTCAATGATCTGTCCTTTACCATTATTTTCAAAATCAGTTTTTGAATCAGGGTTCGACTCTTTGTCTTTGATCTTGGCCACTAATCACTGTTTTGAGCGACATTCATCGGTGTTGTGCCAGAGGATTTTGTGGAACTTGCATCATTTTCTGGTGTCCTTCTTTGTCTTCCTATGACCCTTCTTTTCCTATGTCTTGGATTGGTTTTCAAGAAACTGTTTGTTAGGGCTGTCTTTGTCATACTTTGGTTCTTATGGATTTGCAGACCTGAACTACCATTTGTTCTGGTGATTAAATTTCTTCTCAATTTTAATAACATATCAATAAGCAACACCAAGTGATGTATCTGTGTAGAGCCCCATGGTATTTTAGAACCAAATGTCGCACAGAGTCTTTGATACCCAGCTTGCTACGCAAGGTATGGAAGGTATTGGTGAACTCTAGAATTGCTTGGCCCCTCTCTTTCCACAGTGTTGTCCATCTCGTGTACTGGTCCTCATACTTGCCAACAGGGTAATACTGTTCCTTTACCACATCCACAAAGAAATCCCAAGTGGGATCGACCCCATATATTCTAGAATCCTTTGTGAAACTTTTCTCCCAGTAAGTTTCCCACCAATGTTTGACATGAGGGAGAAATTTAAGGAGTGCGAAGGTGATATTTTCTTTGTCAGAAAAATTGTGAATAGAGAAATAACCTTCTAGCAAAGTTAACCATTTTTCTAGGGCTTCTGCATCTATCTATCCTTCAAATACGGGAATATCAAAGTTAACTTGTACCTTGAAAGGCGAGGTTCCTCCAAAGTGGCCACTTGATGAATATGCACCTGATGCTATCGGTAGGCATTGAAGGATGTGGGAAAAATTCTCCATCATTTCGTCCCTCTATCACGTGAGAGCTTGCTCAAGAAACAGATTGATAGGATCGTCTGCTCCGTCGTTTTTATTTTCTTCTGCCATTGAGGGTTTCTTGGGTGTACGAGAGATATTGTCTTCAAGAGAGACAAGCTCAAGACCCAACTTTCTATACTCGGACCTCGTCAGGGTATTGCACTGAAAAAACGATCAAGAGCAGCCTGCTCTGATACCACTGATCTAGATTATTTTTGGCACGAAATGAGAGCGGAGATTTAATAAATAAATGCATAGAGATATTGTAGATATTCAATAATATAATAGAAATGTATCATAGATGCAACCATAAACACATATATACAATAATACATGATTTCTATTAATCAAATAAATGCATAGAGACTGTAAAAATACAGAGTGAAAGACTCGCTAGAATGGTGGCAGGTTATCTCTGAGAAGAGAGGTGACGACTACTCGCATTCGCAAGAAGATGATTACAATGAGGCTCTGAAGACATTTTTACAATAAACAGGAATTCCAAAAACCTTAGACATCAAAAAACCTAACCCTAGGAGATGAAGCACCAAAAGTTATGTGGGCCCACTTTGGGTAAGTTAGTACATCAACTTCCCGGGGTCGTAACTTTTGCATACGATCTCCGTTTTAGGCATATAATAGCTCGTTGGAAAGGTATCGTCGATGAGATTCATTTTGGGGGCTCAGTTATGTATTTGGAGAACCTTGAGCTCTAAAAACCTTCATTTAGGCCTTCAAAATGACCCTAGAAGTTAAAACCTGCTAAAAATAGTAAATTGCCAAATTTGCCAAAAAACTGTTTTGAGCGAGTTGGAAAAGGTGGGTGGCCACCAATATCCACTTAGATCAATCCTCCCTCCTTAGGAAGAAATGGTCTCCATTGCGTTGAGTTCACAGGGGAGAAGGAAAAACGTTTGTTGAATCTCCATCTTGGTGAGCTGCTTGTCTTGCTGGAGATGTTGTGCTGCTCAGTTTGTGGAGGTCTATCACGAACCTGTTGAGGTTGAGGTTGTTCAACAAGTCGATATACATGAGAGGGTAGTGTGCAGAAGTAATCTTTGCTCTTTTCTCCAAGATTTTTGACCTTCTTCTGTTGGATAGATGGTACTTGGGGCAAGGCTGTAATGGTTGCAGTATCCTTTTATTCTCCTTTTGAACAGATTGTGAAGAAGCTGAATTTTGCAGTATGAGATACTACCTTGTGACAATTTGTAGGTGGAACAGTAGTCAGAACTACCTCTGGTATTATGTAGAGATGACCCCCCAAAGTAACAATGAAACTACGAGGTTGAGACTCATAAATAACCTGGCGTATCCACATATATGGTTGTCCCAAGAGCACATCATAGACATCTATTGGGGCAACATCACATGATACCTCATCCTTGAAGGCTTGGATGCCATATGATAATTGACACTGTTGGCTGACATGGATATCTCGTCCTTGGTGAAGCCACTCAATGTTGTATGGTTTCGGGTGTGGTGTTGTCGACAATCCCATCTGTTTGATGAACTCTCCTGAGATGAGGTTCTTCTGGCTTCCGCTATCAACAATAAAATGCAGCGGGGTCCCCTTCACCCACATCTGTGAATGAAAAAGGAACTCCCCCTCTTCAGGATCTGTTGGTTCTTCTGGTTGAATTGCTGCGTTAGCGACAATAGTAGTGGGGTCCACATCAATGATCTGTCCTTTACCATTATTTTTAGAATCAGATTCTGAATAAGGGTTCATCTCTTTGTCTTTGATCTCAGCCACTAATGACTATTTTGATCGAGATTCATCGGTGTTGTGCCAGGGGATATTGTGGAACTTGCACCATTTTCCGGTTTCCTTCTTTGTCTTCCCGTCACCCTTCTTTTCCTGTTTCTTGGACTGGTTTTCGAGAAACTGTTTGTTAGGGCCGTCTTTGTCATACTTTGGTTATTGCGGATTTCTAGACCCAAACTCCTGTTGGTTCTGGTGCTTACATTTCTGCTAAAATTTTACAGCATATCGATAAGCAGTACCGAGTGATGAGATGTCCATAAAATCCATTTCATTATAAATGTATCTATGTAGAGCCCCACGGTATTTCATAATGAAATGTCACTCCGAGTCTTTGATACCCAACTTGGTGCGCAAGGTATGGAAGGTATTGGTGAACTCCGAAACTGCTTGGCCCCTCTCTTGCTGTAGTGTGGTCCATCTCATGTACTAGTCCTCATAGTTGCCAACAGGGTAATACTGTTCCTTTAACACAGCCACAAAAAAATCCCAAGTGGGATTGGCCCCATATATTCTAGACTCCTCTGTGGAACTTTACTCCCAGTAATTTTCCCACCAATTTTTGATCTGAGGGATAACTTTAAGGAGTGTGAAGGTGATCTTTTCTTTGTCGAAAAAATTGTGAATAGATAAATAACCTTTTAGTAGAGTTGCCCATTTTTCTAGGGTTCTTTCATCTATCTGTCCTTCAAATATAGGAATATCAAAGTTAACTTGTACCTTGAAAGTTGAGGTGCCTCCAAAGTGGCCTCTTGCGAGGTGTCTCCAGAAAGTTGTTTTGAGCCAGTTGGAAAAGGTGGGTGGCCACCGATATCCACCTGGATCAATCCTCCCTCCTTAGTAAGAAATGGTCTCCATTGCGTTGATTTCCTGGGGGATAAGGAAAAGCGTTTGTTGAATCTGCACCTTGGTGAGCTACTTGTCTCCCTGGATACGTCACGCTGCTCAGTTTGTGGAAGTCTATCACAAACCTGTTGAGGTTGAGGTTGTTCAACAAGTCGAGATACATGAGAGGACGGTGTGCAAAAGGAATCTTTGTGCTTTGCTGCAACCTTGTAGGCCTGATTCTATTGGATAGAAGGTGCTTGGGGAAATCCTATAGTGGTTGCAGTGTCCTTTTTTTCTCCTTTTGAACAAATTGTGAAGAAGATGAATTTTGCAGTATGAGATACTACCTTGCGACACTTTTTAGGTGCAACAGTAGTCAGAACTACCTATAGTATTATGTAGATATGACCATCGAAAGTAACAATGACACTATGGGGTCGAGACTCATAAACAACATGGCATCTCCACATATATGGTTGGCCCAAGAGTGCATCACATACATCCATTGGGGGAACATCACATAATACCTCATCCTTGAAGGGTTGGATGCCGTATGATAATCGACATTGTTGGCTGACACAAAGATCTCGTCCTTGGCAATGCCACCCAATGTTGTATGGTTGTGGGTGTGGTGTTGTCGACAATCCAAACTATTTGATAACCTCTGCTAAGATGAGGTTCTTTTGGCTTCTGCTATCAACAAAAAAATGTAGCGGGGTCCCCTTCACCCACATCTGTGAATGAAAATGGTGCTCCCCCTCTTCAGGATCTGTTGGTTCTTTTGGTTGAATTGTTGTGGTAGTGACAATAGCAGTGGAGTCCGCATCAATGATCTATCCTTTACCATTATTTTCAGAATTAGATTCTGTATTAGGGTTCGGTTCTTTGTCTTTGATCTCGACCACTAATGACGTTTTTGAGAGACATTGATCGGTGTTGTGCCAGGGGATTTTGTGGAAATCGCACCATTTTCTAGTGTCCTTATTTGTCTTCTCATGACCCTTCTTTTCCTGTGTCTTGGACTGGTTTTCGGGAAACTATTTGTTAGGGTTGTCTTTGTCATACTTTGGTTGTTGCAGATTTGCAGATCCGAACTCCTGTTTGTTCTGGTGCTTAAATTTCTACTCAATTATAAAAACATATCGATAAGCAGAACTGAGTGATGAGATGTCCAAAAAATTCATTTCAGTTTGGATGTATCTGTGTAGAGCCCCACGGTATTTCAGAACCAAATGTCACTTGGAGCCTTTGATACCCAGCTTGGTGTGAAAGGTATTGAAGGTATTGGTGAAATCCAGAATTGCTTGGTCCCTCTCTTGCCGCAGTGTGGTCCATCTCATGTACTGGTCCTCATAGTTTCCAACAGGGTAATATTGTTCCTTTACCACATCCATAAAAAAATCCCAAGTGGGATCGGCCCCATATATTCCAGACTCCTCTGTGGTACTTTGCTCCCAGTATGTTTCCCACCAATGTTTGACCTAACGAAGAGCTTTAAGGAGTGAGAAGGTGTTCTTTTCTTTGTCAAAAAAATTGTGAACAGGTAAATAACCTTCTAACAGAGTTAACCTGTTTTCTAGGGCTTCTGCATCTATATGTGCTTCAAATACAGGAATATCAAAGTTAACTTGTACCTTGAAAGGCGAGGTGCCTCCAAAGTGACCACTTGATGAAGATGCGCCTGATGCTATCGGTAGGCATTGAAGGATGTGCGCAAAATTCTCCATTGTTTCATCCCTCTGTCACGTGAGAGCTTTCTCAAGCAACAGATTGATAGGATCGTCTGCTCCGTCATTTTTCTTTTCTTCCTCCATTGAGGGTTTCTTGGGTGTGTGAGAGCGATTTTATTCAAGAGAGACAATATTGAGACCCAACTTGATATACTTGGACCTCATCATGGACATGCAATGAAAAAATGATCAAGAGCAGCCTGCTCTTATACCACTGATCCAGATTATTTTTGGCATGAAATGAGAGCAGCGATATAATAAAGAAATGCACGAAGATGTTGCAGATATTCAATAATATAAGAGAAATGTGTCAGAGATACAACCATAAACATATATATACAATAATACATGATTTCTATTAATCAAAGAAATGTATAGAGACTGTAAAAATACAGAGTGAAAGACTCACTAGAATGGTGGCAACTTATCTCTGAGAAGAGATGTGACGGCTACTCGCATTCGCAAGAAGATGATTACAATGAAGCTTTGAAGACATTTTTACAATAAAAAGGAATTCCAAAAACCCTATACATGCAAAAACCTAACCCTATTAGATGAAGCACCAAAAGGCATGTGGGCCCCGTTTGGGTAAGTTAGTACATCAACTTCTCGAGGTCCTAACTTTTGCATACAATCTTCGTTTTATGTGTATAATAGCTTGTTGGAAAGGTATCATCGAGGATATTCATTTTGGGGGCTCAATAATGCATATGGCTATCATAAAAAACCTTGGCTATCATAAAAAACCTTGATCTAAAAAAAACTTTCATTTAGGCCCTCAAAATGGCCCTGGAAGTTAAAACCTGCTAAAAATAGTAAATTGCCAAAATTCCCAGAAAGCTCTTTTGGGCCAGTTGGAAAAGGTGGGTGGCCATCAATATCCACCTAGATCAATCCTCCATCCTTAGGAAGCAATGGTCTCCATTGCATTGAGTTTTGGGGGGAGAAGGAAAAGCGTTTGTTGAATCTGCATCTTGGTGAGTTGCTTGTCTTGCTGGAGAAGTCGCGCTGCTCAGTTTGTGGAAGTCTATCACGAACCTGTTGAGGTTGAGGATGTTCAAGAAGTTGAGATACATGAGAGGACAATGTGAAGAAGGAATCTTTGCACTTTGTTGCAACCTTGTCGACCTGCTTCTGTCAGATAGATGGTGCCTTGGGCAAGGCTGTAGTGGTTGCAGTGTCCTTTTGTTCTCCTTTTGAAAAGATTGTGAAGAAGCTGAATTTTGCAGTATGAGATACTACCTTGCGACACTTTTTAAGTGGAATAGTAGTTAGAACTACCTTTGGTATTCTATAGAGATGACCCCCCAAAGTATCAATGACATTATGGGGTCGAGACTCATAAACATCATGGCATCTCCACATATATGGTTGGCCCAAGAGCACATCAAAGACATCTAGTGGGGAAACATCACATAATAGCTCATCCTTGAAGGGTTGGATGCCATATGATAATAGACACTGTTGGTTGACACAGAGATCTCATCCTTGGTGAAGCCACCCAATGTTGTATGGTTGCAGGTGTGGTGTTGTCAACAATCCCAACTATTTGATGACCTCTGCTGAGATGAGGTTCTTCTGGCTTCCACTATCAACAATAAAATGCAGTGGGGTCCCCTTCACCCACATCTGTGAATGAAAAAGGTGCTCCCCCTCTTCAGGATCTATTGGTTCTTCTGGTTGAATTGCTGCAGTAGGGACAATAGCAGTGGGGTCCACGTCAATGATCTGTCCTTTACCATTATTTTCAGAATCAGATTCAGAATCAGTGTTCGGCTCTTTGTCTTTGATATCGGCCACTAATGATTGTTTTGAGCGAAATTCATCGGTGTTGTGCCAGTGGACTTTGTGGAACTCACACTATTTTCTGGTATGCAGATGCGCCTGATGCAGATAAATAACCTTCTAACAGAGTTAACCAGTTTTCTAGGGCTTCTGCATCTATCTATCCTTCAAATATAGGAATATCAAAGTTAACTTGTACCTTGAAAGGAGAGGTGCCTCCAAATTGGTTTCTTGATGAAGATGCACCTGATGCTATCAGTAGGCATTGAAGGATGTGGGCAAAATTCTCCATCATTTTTTCCCTTTTCACGTGAGAGCTTGCTCAAGCAACAGATTGATAGGATCGTCTGCTCCGTTGTTTTTCTTTTCTTCCACCATTGAGGGTTTCTTGGCTGTGTGAGAGAAATTGTCTTCAAGAGAGACAAGCTTGATACCCAACTTGCTATACTCAGACATCATCGGGGACATGCACTAAAAAAATGATCAAGAGCATCCTGCTCTGATACCACTGATCCGGATTATTTTCGACACGAAATGAGAGTGGAGATATAATAAAGAAATGCATAGAGATATTGTAGATATTCAATAATATAACCTAAATGTATCATAGATACAACCATAAACACAGATATATAGTAATACATGATTTCTATTCATGAAAGAAATGTAGAGAGACTGTAAAAATACAGAGTGAAAGACTCGCTAGAATGGTGACATCTTATCTCTGAGAAGAGATGTGACGGCTACTCGCATTCACAAGAACATGATTACAATGAGGCTCTGAAGGCCTTTTTACAATAAACAAGAATGCTAAAAACCCTAGACATAGAAAAATCTGACCCTAGGAGATGATGCATCAAAAGTCATGTGGGCCTCATTTGGGTAAGTTAATACAACAACTTCCAGGGGTCGTAACTTTTGCATATGATCTTCGTTTTAGGCGTATAATAGCTAGTTGGAAAGGTATCGTTGAGGAGATTAATTTTGGTGGCTCAATCATGTATTTAATTATCATTGAGAACCTCTATCTTGAAAAACCTTCATTTAGGCCCTCAAAATGACACCGGAAGTTAAAACCTGCTAAAAATAATAAATTGCCAAAATTGCCAAAAAGTTGTTTTGAGCCAGTTGGAAAAGGTGGGTGGCCACCGATATTCACCTGGATCAATCCTCCCTCATTAGGAAGCAATGGTCTCCATTGCATTGATTTCCCAGGGAAGAAGGAAAAGCGTTTGTTAAATCTACATCTTGGTGAGCTGCTTATCTTGCTGGAGACATGTTGCTGCTCAGTTTCTGGAAGTATATCATGAACTTGTTGAGGTTGAGGTTGTTCAATAAGTCGAGATACATGAGAGGACAGTGTGCATAAGGAATCTTTGCGCTTTGATGCAACCTTGTCGACCTGCTTCTGTTGGATAGAAGGTGATTGGGGCAAGGGTGTAGTGGTTGCAGTGTCCTTTTGTTCTCGTTTTGAACAGATTGTGAAGAACCTGAATTTTGCAGTATGAGATACTACCTTGCGACACTTTTTAGGTGGAATGGTAGTCAGAACTAGCTTTGGTATTTTGTAGAGATGACCCCCCAAAGTAACAATGACACTACGGGGTCGAGACTCATAAACAACATGGTGTCCACATATATGGTTGGCCATTTTACAATAAATAGGAATGCCAAAAACCATAGACATCCAAAAACCTAACCCTAGGAGGTGAAGTGCCAAAAGTCATGTGGTCTCTGTTTGGGTAAGTTAGTACATCAACTTCCTTGGGTTGTAACTTTTGCATATGATCTCCGTTTTAGGCATATAATAGCTCATTGGAAAGGTATCATCGAGGAGATTCATTTTCATGGATGAATAATTCCTTCAAATATCATTGAGAACCTCAATCTCAAAAAACCTTCATTTAGGTCCTCAAAATGGCCCCAGAAGTTAAAACCTGCTAAAAATAGTAAATTGCCAAAATTACCAGAAAGTTGTTTTGAGCCAGTTGGAAAAGGTGGGTGGCCATCGATATCCACCTGGATCAATACTCCCTCCTAAGGAAGAAATGGTATCCATTGCGTTGAGTTCCTGGTGGAGAAGGAAAAGCATTTGTTGAATCTGCATCTTGATGAGATGCTTGTCTTGCTGGAGACGTCGCGTTGCTCAGTTTGTGGAAGTCTATCACGAACCTATTGAGGTTGAGGATGTTCAACAAGTCGAGATACATGAGAGGATGATGTGGAGAATGAATCTTTTCACTTTGCTGAAACCTTTTTGACCTGCTTCTGTTGGATAGAAGGTGCATGGGGCAAGGCTGTGGTGGTTGTAGTGTCCTTTTGTTCTCCTTTTGAACAGATTGTGAAGAAGATGAATTTTGAAGTATGAGATACTACCTTGCAACACATTTTAGGTGGAACAATATTCAGAACTACCTATTTGATCCATATTTATGTAGGAACACAATGAAATATAGAAATACACATAAACATAGAGATGCAGCAGAAATAAGACTTCATTTCATTAATAACAAATGACTGAAATATGCTTACAGACAGAATGGAAATAAATTAGCTAGGGCGCTCGTAGCTTATCTCTGAGAAGAGATGTGGCCGCTACTCACATCCATGAGAAGATTATTACAATGAGGCTCTGAAGCCCCTTGTACAATAAACGGGAATGCCAAAATTCCTAGACATCCAAAAACCTAACCCTGGGAGATGAAGCGCCAAAAGTCACGTGGGCCCCGTTTGGGTAAGTTGGTACATAAACTTCCCGAGGTCGTAACTTTTGCATACGATCTCCGTTTTAGGCGTATGATAGATGATTGGAAATATTTATCCGAGGAATACAACATTTGGCACAAAATTTCATGAAAATACCCCAAAAAACGTCGTTTCGGGCCTCAAAATGGCTCCAGAAGTTCAGGACCCGAAAAACTGCTAAAAATAGTAAACTGTGCAAAAACTAAAAAAATGAAAGAAGTAATGGTGGGGGTCCAAGTGGAATAGATGGGTGGACACAAATATCCACCTGGATCATTCCTCCCCCCTTAAGAAGCAATGGTCCCCATTGCGTTGAGTTCCTCCATGAGATGAGGAAACTTCTGCTGAACTTGGTCCATGGTGAGCCATTTGCCTTGGTGAAGGAGTTGGCCTACTTTGACAACTCGATATAGGAGTATCCTTTGTTTTCAGGTGTGCTTGATCTATGTATCCATGATTTGATCAGTTCTGGATTGTTCCATGCAGTCTAGATTTAACTCTGTTGGTGTGAGTTGTTCTGCCATGTCAGATGTGTCTAGTAGAGGTGGAAAGTAGGGTCGAAGGCGGTCCACATTGAACACTAGGTGCAGACCAAGGAATGGTGGAATGCTGAGCTCAAAGGCGTTTTCCCCTACATCCTTGGTGAGGGTGTACAACCCATATCGAAGTGGACGAAGCTTGCGGTGGGGTCCAGCGAGGCGCTCCTTTTGCAAATGCAGCCACACTTTGTCACCAACTTGGAAGTTGTGTGG
>JZKD02S2158547.1:31166-43370 GCA_000966675.3 Picea glauca
TCTCAAAGGATTAGGGTTTGAGACTAGCACCATGAGGTTGAAGTAATCCCTCACTCAAATAGATCAACAATGAACATCAAGGTCTACAATAAGGGCTTCCTCATGGGAATGGCCTTCACAATCAAAATCAACTATGTCTTGATGAAACAATACTTAATAGTTCGACCAAGGAACCTTAAGGAAAAACATACAATGGTATCAAATACTCACCAAACCAATAAGGAAGAATGAGGGAAAGCCTAAACTCCTTCCTCCAAAGTAGTTGATAAATCCTCAATTGATTGTTCTTGAAGGCTTAGTAGAAGACTTGAGAAATTCCACCATTAATTTTCATGCACCAAATAAAACCAAGTAGGAAAATATTAAAGCATTAACAACAATCATCCACAAAGAAAAGAACCCTTAACACCATAATGCTCCAAGAAAGATACATCGACTAGGTTCCAAAAGAGAGCTCCAAATTATCCAACCATGAGTGAAAATGAATAGGTGCATCTATTTATATAGAAGATGCTAAACCTCTTTTACAATAAAATATAAATTTCTCATGTGATTCCCTAAATTTAGCCTAAGAAATTAAATTGATAGATAATTAATCTAACACAACAATAAAGTAAAAAGTGTTCAAGCCACATGTACAATGAAATAACCCCAAAGTGAGGGTTTCTCCTCCAACAAAAGGTCAATGCTGTCGCAAGCTGCCATGTTGGCCTCCAAAGGCCCATTTGACATATGTAAAATGGTCAACATCCTCTTCAAAGGTGCAAATTGACCCTCCCAATGTTGACATAAATCCTCCAAATGGGGCGGCTCCAATAAAACATCTCCATAAATTGGCCAAATAATGCTCCAATACCTTCAAGTAATGTCTCAAATGAATGCCCATGGTCATACCTCAGGTCAAGGAGCCTCTACGGAGAATGGGAGTGACTTCCCAATCTCAAAAATAGGTCATAAAACCCTCAATATTCATAATGACGTCAAATGAATCTCAACCCACTAGCTTTCAACTTGTACCTTTTAGGCGATGTCCACATCATCAAACATGTTTTAAGAAGGTTTCATATCATCAAAGGTCACATAGGTGACCTGTTAGCACTAGAATTCACCTTTGGATTGCGGCAGAGGTAAGCCCAGTAC
This sequence comes from Picea glauca, assembly GCA_000966675.3. NCBI lineage: Eukaryota > Viridiplantae > Streptophyta > Pinopsida > Pinales > Pinaceae > Picea > Picea glauca. The sequence continues at coordinate 32,307 of JZKD02S2158547.1, forward strand.
CCATTAGATCTTTTGGTGGATGTTGGTTTTAAATGGATGGAGGTCAATGGACAAAACTCAGAATCTGAATGACGTTCAACACAGAATTGGAGAGGAATGTATAGGGAAGTGAGGGCCACAACTAACTTCAGTCAGTGAATTGAGTTTAAGTGTGAGCAGAGGGAAGACTTAGTAAGAAAGGTGGACAAGGCTGCTATGAGCATCAGGCCTTCAAGCAACTTGGAGAAGAAAAACTCAGATTCAAGATTACCCTTAAGCTCAAGTTTCAAACACTGGAATGTGTCCAAACAACACAGTCGCAACATCACAATGATCAAACCTACATCACCATGCTACTGCAACAATTCGACTGGATCCTCCATGCCCTATCCATTCAGTGTAAGAGGGAAAAAGATCATAAGAAAGCTGACTAAAACTGGTCACGATACCGCTGCAATCAAACCTACATTACAACAACATAAAAATCCTCGACTGAATCTTCCATGCTCGAGTGTTTTAGCACAGTTTGTACAAAGAGATGAAAAGAGGCTGACTTCTATTAATATGAAAGTCTCAAATCGATTACATAACTAGAGAACAACTCTGGCATCACAAGAATTACAATATGGGAGCTCTACTCAACCATTTGACCACCTTAACAAAATATCAAAACTACTTATTTATACTTAGAACAATCCCCGACTATCAGGAGAGTGATCTGATCACTACATTCAAAACTTTGCGTCTGAGCAGTCTTTTGTCAGACTATGCATGTATCCCTCTGTCAGACGCGAGCTCAGATCGACATGGGTCTGTAGGAGAATCCGTCCACGGGGGTACCTCGGGTTGACAGCAGAGGCTGACTTCTATTAATATGAAAGTCTCAAATCGATTACATAACCAGAGAACAACTCTGGCATCATAAGCATTACAATATGGGAGCTCTGCTCAACCATTTGACCACCTTAACAAAATATCAAAACTACTTATTTATACTTAGAACAATCCCCGACTATCAGGAGAGTGATCTGATCACTACATTCAAAACTTTGCGCCTGAGAAGTCTTTTGTCAAACTATGCATGTATCTCTCTGTCAGACGCGAGCTCAGATCGACATGGGTCTGTAGGAGAATCCATCCACGGGGGTACCTCGGGTTGACAGCTCAGTCCCCACGGTCGGGCCTGCCATGCCTTCCATTTATGGATTGAGCCAAGGTTTCAACCATCGGCTCTACTTTCATTAACTGCCTTTTCTCTGGAAATCAACGAGATGAAATGCTCATAGGGTGGCCATGTGGTGCTCTCAGATAGGACACCATATAAACACGCGATTGCGGGGCCGCTCAAAAGCAGTTTGGGCTCGGACCGCTTTAGGGCCCGCAATCCATCTCCTTTAGCCACGTAGCACATTTTACTTACCATGGTTTCGATTGCGGGACCGCTCAAGAAAATTATTGCCCGAGCATGTTGTGTCCCCACAATGGACTGTGGTCGTCGATCTCATGATCTTGGGAAAAGATTTACAATCAGGGGCTCAAATATGCCCTCCTTAGATCAATGGATCAGATCTTCCCCTTTCGAATCGATGATTGAGATTTGCTTCGTGATTCGGGCTTCAGACCTTTCAAACTTCAAACTATATTTTCCCCAAGCAAAACCTCCAAAGCTAGCGATCTGATGACGCATGGCTCCTGGATTTGGATGGGCGAGATCCATTTCGGGTCTCCAGGCTCCGGGGAAAACAAATCTCAGACCTCGTCTTCCTCGATGCCCTTTTACCTGGAGCTATGGATCTGACGACATGTGGCTCTTGCTGATCAACGACTCAGATTCACTTCGGACCTTCAGGACTTCAGGCACTTTGGGACTTCGGGCACTTACACTTCGGGCACTTCGTTGCTTTGGGAGGCACTGCTGCTAAGATCAATGACTCCCTGCTGACTTTGAGATCAATGGTCCACGACTGCTTTGGGAGTTCGGGCTTCGGCTCTTCGAAGGATTTATGCACTTCTCACTTCGAAACTCCCGAAGTTCATTTCCCCAAATGCTTGGATCAACTGCCACCTGTCCCCTTCAAAATCAACGACTCATACTTACTTCAGGGTTTTGGGACTTCGGACCCTTAGCTCTGGCGCTATACTTTGTGCAAATATACAGTTCTGGATACTCGGGAGCTGCTAATGTGAACTTCACAGGGGACTTCCGCCGTTGAAAAATGAGCTCGTTAGTTTGTATTTTAAGCTCGAAATGAGTTGCTTTGCATGTTGCGCTCGGACGCTTCCTGTGCAGACCATGAATTCGGATGACCTGCTGCCCTTGACAACTATTTGTGATAACATTTGGCTCCACGGGGGATGGCATGCTCCCTACGAGCTGCCAAGAACAAGTAGTTCCAGTCGCCTTCTACATTGGGCTATGGAGTCATGCTCAAAAAACATCATGATGAGGATTAAAGGCCGACAAGCACACTATCCTAAAAATGAAAGAAAAATACATGGGCTCTAGGAGGAGCTTATTTATGTACATTCCTAGGTTAATTGATTTTTACAAAGCGCTAGGTGAAAGCAAACTTCCACCATTGCCATTCAAGCAACTCCCTAGCTGCAAACTTGTTTGCTCTGTCACAAATCAAATAAAAACAATGCAACTGTGACAACAAAATGATTACGCTTTTCATCTCTCTTCCCAGTGCTGAAGACAGGATAAAGCTGAGCGGCTCCAAGACATGAAGGAAATGCAAATCCATGTACTTCCTTACAGGTTCATAGAGCAAAAGACAAAATCCATTGGGCTGGTGACAAAAAACATGCTCTGTCTTACAGCTGCTCACACATGATTGAATGTCTCTGGCAAGCACGGGTGAGCAAACGAATGATGCAGTATGACTGATCCCAGGTGATGGTTGCTCATTTGCAGGCTTTGGGCAGGATATGAACTACACATTTGGTTCTCCCTCTTCTTCTTCATGACTCTCCCAAGGATCAAAATCATAATCATCATAAACAGGAACCATGGGAAAGTTGTTCTCTTTATCATGCTCTTGAATGTCTTCTGCAGACCCCAGATGGATGATTTCCACACAATGTTTTTCCTCAATGAATAATGGAAAAGTCTCTATAGTGAGGTCTTGGAAATTTTTAAAATCTGAAACATACGACTCCATGTATATAGCCATAGGATCATGAATGGTGTGACATAATCCTGGCTGCTTTAGAAGACCAGGCTGCTCCTTTGTAAATGCCTCTCTGCTTGTAAATAAAGGACTTCCCTGTTCTTTTGAAAATAACTCTTGATCATCAATAGTTGCAGTCTCTTCTTCATAAGAATGATCATAAGATAATGGTGCAGCAGGATTTAAAACTTCATAACTATGATCAGCCAATAACGTATAGTTATCTATGCAATCAGCCACTGCTACATGCTCAAAATGTCCCAAAAACTGATCATAAGATGGATACACATTCCTACCCATAGAATCTTCAAATATAGAAGGATTTGTTTCCAAATGTGAGTCACACCCACATTCTTCTTGTTGTTCTAGCTCTGATTCATACTCACTATCTTCTTGCTCAGAATCTGAAGCATACTGACAGTCTTCTTCCTTAGGCACATGAAAATTTTCAAGATATGCTTGCATATGAACCCCCTTGCTAGCCCTGATGTTCTCTTCGACCTCTTCAGCATATTCAAAAAGGTGTGTTAACAATGAAGATTTCCTCTCTCTCAGGAGAGGGACTAGCTCTGGATGCTGAGCCATGACATAGTACACCATGGCAACAGTCTCTATGGGTCTGATCTCCATAGGCATACTATGATAAACGCTGCAAAACCTCCCGTTGAAGACAGCCAAGTCTTCCTCTTCCCCTCTCCTCAAGCCATTAAACTCAAACCAATATTTATCAAGGGATTTGTTCTCACCCCAACACTTTAAAAAATAATGGCATAGCTCGGTCCAGGAACCAATAGAACCGACCTCCAGACATCTAAACCACAGAGCAACATCTTCAAACAGGGAATGTGAGAACAACCTCATGGTAACATCATCATGAGCGATCTCAAACTGATCAATAAAGTTATCAAAGGCCCCCAAGTGCATCTCAACTGTAACATGGTCTTGTCCAGAAAAATGAGGAAGATACTCAAAGGAATCAAGAGAATAATGGTTAAGGTGATATGGAAGCCTCAGAGGTTTAAACAACTTATTTTTTATTTTAATTTGAAAAGCAGTCAGTTGATCTTGAGGATTAACGAGTTGATGGCAAGGCTCAGCAGGAATAACGGAGGGTAACGAGATTTGAGAAGACTGTGAATTATTTTCAACCTCCTCAGGGCTACAGGGGTGATCAATTTCAAGAGGAGATGCAATACCGATCTCACTTTTATGAATATGCAGAGGTGAAGACACGAGATCCGTATCTACAATACAAGAAGAGGGCATGTTTTCTTCTTCCAAAGATGGATAAATAAAGGAAGGCCTATTATCATCTGATTAGACAAAGCAGAGGATAATCCTCTTTATATGTGAAGGGAAAGAGAGAGATGAGTTGATAAACAAGAACACGATTTCATGAATAAATCTCATAAACTGATACATGGTCTTGCCCTTCGATATGGTCATCTTTCTGTCAACAAGATCCTCCCTAGTGGAGTCTTCGATTGTGGAGTTGCCAGGTGCAAGTTGCAATCTTCAATGGTTCTGATGTCTGATGCACCTTCAAAATCAAAATCTCTTTGTCGTTCTATCCCAGGGAAAAATATTCAATTCGTTCCCCGACAACGACCCCATAAATGTTAGCACTAGAAGTCACCTCTGGATTGTGACAGAGGTAAGCCCATTACCCATCATATTTTTTGGTGGATGTTGGTTTTATATGGATGGAGGTCAATGGACAAAACTCAGAATCTGAATGACATTCAACACAGAACTGGACAGGAAATGTACAGGGAAGTGAGGGCCAAAACTAACTTCAGTCAGTGAATTGAGTTTAAGTGTGAGCAGAGGGAAGACTTAGTAAGAAAGGTGGACAAGGATACTATGAGCATCATGCCTTCAAGCATCTTGGAGAAGAAAAACTCAGACTCAATATCACTCTTAAGCTCAAGTTTCATACATTGGAATGTGTCCAAACAACACAGTCGCAACAACACAATGATCAAACCTACATCACCATGCTACTGCAACAACTCAACTGGATCCTCCATGCCCGAGCCATTCAGTGTAAGAGGGAAAAAGATCACAAGGAAGCTTACTAAAACTGGTCAGGATACCGCTGCAATCAAACCTACATTACAACATCATAACAACCCTCGACTGGATCCTCCATGCCCAAGTGTTTTAGCACAATTTGTACAAAGAGATGAAAAGAGGTTGACTTCTATTAATCTGAAAGTCTCAAATCGATTANCAAATCTACAGTTCTGGATACTCAGGAGCTGCTAATGTGAACTTCACAGGGGACTTCCGCCGTTGAAAAATGAGCTCGTTAGTTTGTATTTTAAGCTCGAAATGAGTTGCTTTGAATGCTGCGCTCGGACGCTTCCTGTGCAGACCACGAATTCGGATGACCTGCTGCCCTTGACAACTATTTGTGATAACATTTGGCTCCACGGGGGATGGCATGCTCCCTACGAGTTGCCAAGAACAAGTAGTTCCAGTCGCCTTGTACATTGGGCTATGGAGTCATGCTAAAAAAACATCATGATGAGGATTAAAGGCCGACAAGCACACTATCCTAAAAATGAAAGAAAAATACATGGGCTCTAGGAGGAGCTTATTTATGTACATTCCTAGATTAATTGATTTTTACAAAGCACTAGGTGAAAGCAAAATTCCACCATTGCCATTCAAGCAACTCCCTAGCTGCAAACTTGTTTGCTCTGTCACAAATCAAATAAAAATAATGCAACTGTGACAACAAAATGATTACGCTTTTCAGCTCTCTTCCCAGTGCTGAAGACAGGATAAAGTTGAGCGGCTCCAAGACATGAAGGAAATGCAAATCCATGTACTTCCTTACAGGTTCATAGAGCAAAAGACAAAATCCATTGGGCTGGTGATAGAAAACATGCTCTGTCTTACAGCTGCTCACACATGATTGAATGTCTCTGGCAAGCACGGGTGAGCGAACGAATGATGCAGGCTGACTGATCCCAGGTGATGGTTGCTCATTTGCAGGCTTTGGGCAGGATATGAACTACACATTTGGTTCTCCCTCTTCTTCTTCATGACTCTCCCAAGGATCAAAATCATAATCATCATAAACAGGAACCATGGGAAAGTTGTTCTCTTTATCATGCTCTTGAATGTCTTCTGCAGACCCCAGATGGATGATTTCCACACAATGTTTTTCCTCAATGAATAATGGAAAAGTCTCTATAGTGAGGTCTTGGAAATTTTTAAAATCTGAAACATACGACTCCATGTATATAGCCATAGGATCATGAATGGTGTGACATAATCCTGGCTGCTTTAGAAGACCAGGCTGCTCCTTTGTAAATGCCTCTCTGCTTGTAAATAAAGGACTTCCCTGTTCTTTTGAAAATAACTCTTGATCATCAATAGTTGCAGTCTCTTCTTCATAAGAATGATCATAAGATAATGGTGCAGCAGGATTTAAAACTTCATAACTATGATCAGCCAATAACGTATAGTTATCTATGCAATCAGCCACTGCTACATGCTCAAAATGTCCCAAAAACTGATCATAAGATGGATACACATTCCTACCCATAGAATCTTCAAATATAGAAGGATTTGTTTCCAAATGTGAGTCACACCCACATTCTTCTTGTTGTTCTAGCTCTGATTCATACTCACTATCTTCTTGCTCAGAATCTGAAGCATACTGACAGTCTTCTTCCTTAGGCACATGAAAATTTTCAAGATATGCTTGCATATGAACCCCCTTGCTAGCCCTGATGTTCTCTTCGACCTCTTCAGCATATTCAAAAAGGTGTGTTAACAATGAAGATTTCCTCTCTCTCAGGAGAGGGACTAGCTCTGGATGCTGAGCCATGACATAGTACACCATGGCAACAGTCTCTATGGGTCTGATCTCCATAGGCATACTATGATAAACGCTGCAAAACCTCCCGTTGAAGACAGCCAAGTCTTCCTCTTCCCCTCTCCTCAAGCCATTAAACTCAAACCAATATTTATCAAGGGATTTGTTCTCACCCCAACACTTTAAAAAATAATGGCATAGCTCGGTCCAGGAACCAATAGAACCGACCTCCAGACATCTAAACCACAGAGCAACATCTTCAAACAGGGAATGTGAGAACAACCTCATGGTAACATCATCATGAGCGATCTCAAACTGATCAATAAAGTTATCAAAGGCCCCCAAGTGCATCTCAACTGTAACATGGTCTTGTCCAGAAAAATGAGGAAGATACTCAAAGGAATCAAGAGAATAATGGTTAAGGTGATATGGAAGCCTCAGAGGTTTAAACAACTTATTTTTTATTTTAATTTGAAAAGCAGTCAGTTGATCTTGAGGATTAACGAGTTGATGGCAAGGCTCAGCAGGAATAACGGAGGGTAACGAGATTTGAGAAGACTGTGAATTATTTTCAACCTCCTCAGGGCTACAGGGGTGATCAATTTCAAGAGGAGATGCAATACCGATCTCACTTTTATGAATATGCAGAGGTGAAGACACGAGATCCGTATCTACAATACAAGAAGAGGGCATGTTTTCTTCTTCCAAAGATGGATAAATAAAGGAAGGCCTATTATCATCTGATTAGACAAAGCAGAGGATAATCCTCTTTATATGTGAAGGGAAAGAGAGAGATGAGTTGATAAACAAGAACACGATTTCATGAATAAATCTCATAAACTGATACATGGTCTTGCCCTTCGATATGGTCATCTTTCTGTCAACAAGATCCTCCCTAGTGGAGTCTTCGATTGTGGAGTTGCCAGGTGCAAGTTGCAATCTTCAATGGTTCTGATGTCTGATGCACCTTCAAAATCAAAATCTCTTTGTCGTTCTATCCCAGGGAAAAATATTCAATTCGTTCCCCGACAACGACCCCATAAATGTTAGCACTAGAAGTCACCTCTGGATTGTGACAGAGGTAAGCCCATTACCCATCATATTTTTTGGTGGATGTTGGTTTTATATGGATGGAGGTCAATGGACAAAACTCAGAATCTGAATGACATTCAACACAGAACTGGACAGGAAATGTACAGGGAAGTGAGGGCCAAAACTAACTTCAGTCAGTGAATTGAGTTTAAGTGTGAGCAGAGGGAAGACTTAGTAAGAAAGGTGGACAAGGATACTATGAGCATCATGCCTTCAAGCATCTTGGAGAAGAAAAACTCAGACTCAATATCACTCTTAAGCTCAAGTTTCATACATTGGAATGTGTCCAAACAACACAGTCGCAACAACACAATGATCAAACCTACATCACCATGCTACTGCAACAACTCAACTGGATCCTCCATGCCCGAGCCATTCAGTGTAAGAGGGAAAAAGATCACAAGGAAGCTTACTAAAACTGGTCAGGATACCGCTGCAATCAAACCTACATTACAACATCATAACAACCCTCGACTGGATCCTCCATGCCCAAGTGTTTTAGCACAATTTGTACAAAGAGATGAAAAGAGGTTGACTTCTATTAATCTGAAAGTCTCAAATCGATTACATAACTAGAGAACAACTCTGGCATCACAAGCATTACAAGATGGGAGATCTGCTCAACCATTTGAACACCTTAACCAAATATCAAAGCTACTTATTTATACTCAGAACAGTCCCTGACTATCAGGAGAGTGATCTGATCACTACATTCAAAATTTTGCGTCTGACCAGCCTTCTGTCAGACTATGCATGTATCCCACTGTCAAACATGAGCTCAAATCAGCATGGGTTTGTAGGAGAATCCGTCCACGGGGGTACCTCGGGTTGACAACTCAGTCCCCACGGCCGGGCCTTCCATGCCGTCCATTTATGGATTGAGCCGAGGTTTCAACCATCGGCTCTACTTTCATTAACTTCCTTTTCTTGGGAAATCAACGAGATTAAATGATCAGGGGGCGGTCATGTGGTTCTCTCAGATAGGACACCATATGAACACGCAATTGCGGGGCCACTCAAAAGTGGTTTGGGCTCAGACCGCTTTAGGGCCTGCAATCCATATCCTTTCGCCATGTAGCACATTTGACTTACCATGGTTTCGATTGCGAGACCGCTCAAGAAAATTATCGCCCGAGCATGTTGCGTCCCCGCAATGGACTATGGTCAACGATCTCATGATCTTGGGAGAGGATTTATGATCAGTGACTCAAATCTGCCCTCCTCAGATCAATGGATCAGATCTTCCCCTTTCGAATGGATGACCGAGATTTGCTTCACGATTCGGACTTCGTACCTTTCAAACTTCGAACTATATTTTCCCCAAGCAAAACCTCCGGAGCTAGGGATCTGATGACGCGTGGCTCCTGGATTTGGACGGGCGAGATCCATTTTGAGTCTCCGGGCTCCGGGGAAAACAAATCTCAAACCTCGTCTTCATCCATGTGCTTTTACCTAGAGCTATGGATCTGACGACCCGTGGCTCTTGCTGATCAACGACGCAGATTCACTTCAGACCTTCGAGACTTCGGGCACTTCGGGACTTCGTGCACTTCGACACTTCGGACACTTCAATGCTTTGGGAGGCACTGCCGCTAAGATCAACGACTCCGTGCTGACTTTGATATCAATGGTCCACGACTTCTTCGAGAGTTCAGGTTTCGGGTCTTCGGAGGCTTTATGCACTTCTCAAGAAACTCTCGAAGTTCATTTCCCCGAACGCTTGGATCAACTTCCACCTGTCCCCTTCAAAATCAACGGCTCATAGTTACTTCAAGGTTTCGGGACTTCGGACCCTTAGCTCTGGCACTATACTTTTCGCAACTCTACAGTTCCGAATACTCGGGAGCCGCTAATCTGAACTTCACAGGGGACTTCCGCCATTGGAACCTGAGCCCGTTAGTTTGTATTTTAATCCCAGAATGAGTTGCTCTGCATGTTGCACTTGGACACTTCCTGTGCAGACCACGAATTCGGATGACCTGCTGCCCTTGACAACTATATGTGATAACATGACCCCTCCAAGTCTGTAATGTTCCCAAGCCAATTTTTTCGCTTGGGAACACTAGCTAACCACTGAACTAAATGTTTGATTGTATGTGTTTGCAGGATGGCCACTGATATTTCGGCCTTAGGGTTTATGTTTTAGTTGTTCAGCACAATTTATCAAGATTCATTCAACACAATGCAAGATTTCATCAATGTTATCCCCGATTTCTAGGGATAACTAGGAGATCATGTCTTGAGGCCCACGGGTCCTAGACATGGAGTACCGATAGCAGGATTGATCTGAGCATGGCCCTGGAGGGCCCATCCTTTTCTTCTTTCATCAGATTCGTCTTTGTCAGCAGCAGCAACATCCATCACCATCGGCTTGATCTTGTATCGGAGAAGGCTCTTGCTCCATGAGGCAATTGGTACAGGTATCATGGTATGTGTCACTTTTGATCATTATAACCTTCGGATATATGCATTTGATTCCTTTTATTTCTGACGACTACTTGGATCTTACATTAACCCACCTGACCATTTTTGGGGAGATCGACGAGGTGTCCTAGCAAGCCTGTACCCATGGGTTTTGGTTTGCCACTGGGGGGATTTATGAAGAGTCATCGTCTTCTCCCGCCATACCACCACTTTTTCATCTTATCTCCCGCTCATTTATCCCATTCCCCTTGCATTTATCCCATTCCCCTTGTCCTAGCATTGGATTGACCTGTTTGTAGGGTTGCACCTTATCTCGTGGGAAGAAGGGGCTAAAGGACCAGAAGGTAAAAGCAGCTGGTAAAAGATAAAAGCCTAGAAATAAAACCTCGAGATGCCTTGCCCAAGGATCCCCGAGAAGGCAATAAAAATCCCTCTCAGCAAGAAACAAGAGGGACCCGGAAAATAATAAACAAGACCTAGCCAAGAGGATAGGGGGTCTCATCACGAGCTAGCCTATTAGGTTCATGGGTACCTAACAGTATGACATTGCCATTATCTGGTTAC
>JZKD02S2158569.1:0-26503 GCA_000966675.3 Picea glauca
AAAATTTAGAGGGAAAATCTAACTTTATAATTACAAACAATCATGCAAAATTAGTGTGTATTATAACAAACATTCAAACAATATATATACATATATATAAGTTTATATAAAATTGACAATATAAAAACAGATAATGAATATATAGCTAATTACCATGGGACGATATTCATTCGATCCACCATCAATGTGCCCATATTTCCTACAATGTTTTGTAGATGTTTCTATTAAAATTATTATGGGGCATATGAGGTAACATTGTTTGCAAGGGAAATAACATCTACCATCACCCTTTTCACCCGCTTTACTTATTTTCCCACCTCTAATATTCTGCAACATTCTTCCACACAACTTCCACACAAAAATACCCTTTTTGAATCGTCGTTGTTATAGCAAGATTGTCGCAACATCTATAATTCGTAAAATATTTATAGATATTTTTTCGTCGCAATAGCGATGAACATTGACCAAATCAATGTTGACTTTTTCAAAGATTATAACGGTCATATCATCGTGCTTGTGATGAAAGTTGACCAAATCAATTTTGACTTTGTCAAAGAGTATAACGGTCAATATGGACTTTATCAAATTATGTAATGGTCAATATTTATTTTCGCTCTTGCAACGAATTCACAAGTTCATCGTAAGAGCGACGATCATCCACTATCTTCATGATCATCGCAAGAGAGACGAACATTTTCTTCCATCGAGAGAGCGATGAATACAGGATGGATTTATAATAAAATTGAAAAATAGAACTTTTTCTCTTGAATTTTGCAATGAAAGGGTACTTTTGTCACAAGTAGGAATCACAAATTTTTCAATATGTAGTAATGAATGTTGCACCATTGTTCTGGTAAAAGTAATAAACTGTTAAATAATGGAATATGTGCATAGGGGTTTTTGACTGATAAAAGGATGTTAAATAAGGCTAATGCACACAGGGTGAATAAGTATTAATCATTATGTTGATGGCCTCACATCCCCTCATCCCTACAAAAAAATGGTTCTTCCAGTGCCAGTAGATGCCTTGGGTGATACTTCACTTGCATGTAGGTGATGTTGATAGGTTCAGTATCTAAAGGGTTTTGTTGGTTGAATAACTTGAACCTAGGGTCTTATAACTACGCTCCAACAAATGGTTTTATTACCAGGACCTGAAATCTGTAATTGAGTTAATGTTTATGAGACAGACTAGAGCAGAGATCGTCGAAGGGTTGGAAAGGAAGGGGTGATAAATTTCCCAAGGATAGAATAGAAACCCTTGGATCAACAAAGAACAATTGTTGCAAAGTTATGTGTACACAGATCTACATGATATTTTCTTTGGTGAATTTTCGAATATTTTAGCTGAATGGTTAGAAAGGTTAGTGGAGGATATTGGAAGATATTTAGTTGTAGCCCCGAGAAACTGGACCCTTGATTTGGTAAGAAAGTTTAATTTTGTGAGCAATACTACTTCTCACATAGTTGATTTCTGGTTGAATAACATACTAGGGAGTTATATTACAAAATTTGTAGTAGATTGAACCAAGTTGTATAGTGTCTCAAAAACGGATTTCCTCAAGGGTCTATGTGGAAGGTTTTTGAAAGGATTGGGTACCTGGATAAATATATTATTGTGCAAAAAATGTGTGATGACGATGGAATCTTATTGCTAGGGGGCTTCATGCACATAGGGGAACTTTGAGTTGACCAGGGGATGGTATGAAGGTAGGAAGGAATGAAGAAAAAACTAAATAAGGAAGTGAGGGACTAAGAATGGAGAAACAAAGAAGGTGTATCATAAGAAGAAGATGAATTTGGAGCACTTTGTAGTGGAAGAAGATACAAGAGGTTGAAAACTAGGGCTAATAAAGGAGAGAAACACAATGAGTCTTAGAGGATAGAAACTTACGCAATATTCCATATAGTATAAATATCGAGCACATAAGGAGAGGGAGAGGATCCTCAATTCATTCCTATCATAGAAGAGTCATCAAGTCCTACTGAGGATGGATCATGCATYGAATCCACGASCCCATGTGCATCACCTGGATCTGAGATAACATTTGAATAYTTTTCAAAAKMACTTATAGTTAGCGGAGGAATTCATAATAGTAGTATCCAAAGCAGTGGAAGTAGTGCACCAAGTCATAATAAAAAAACAACACAAGGGGGAGGTACTACAAAAAACACCATGGCAAGGTTAGACAAACATTGAGAATGCATGAGTTCTAGGGAGTTGGGTCGGAGGACCCAAAACAACATGTATTTGTATGTGAGACAATTTTTGTTGTGAAGAATGTATAGGATGAAGCCACAAATATTGTGTAGTTAGAAACAATGTTTAGAGGTTGTGCATTATTCTAGTACATGAAACTATAGAGTACTACACCAACAAGTCAAGCGCGGACATTGGAAGAAATTTGGCAAGATTTATTGAAAGAGTTCAAGAAGCCAAAATATGAGTCACAATACATTACAGAACTGAAGGAAATCAAACAAGTGTAGATTTTGGGACTATGATCAAAGATTTAAGGATTTGATGGGTAGATTGACATTGCAAATTCTGAATCGACAACACAGAGAATGGTTTATTGCAGAACTATTACCACACATTTGTTGTCCATTGATACAATAGAAGGTTGCATCATATCCTTAAGCTTTATATATTTTGATGAAGTTGGAAGCATCTTCTGTAGGGGATAGCAAGGAGATGGCTCAAGTCCAAACACAGTTAGTTTCCTTGACAATCTAATTAGTAGAGATTATGAAAGGAAATGAGAGGAGGGAACAAGCATGGTGTGTCACATGTAGGACTGAAGGCCACCATAAGGATGAATGCCTATCCTTTTCATAGTATATGGTGACTGGAGCATCGAACCCATTACTAGGAGGAGGATACTATGAAATATGCAATAAATGGAGACATCATCCTCCTAATTGTCAATTGTTGCATAAATATCAGAGAAAGCCCCATTATTTATTTTGTAACTTTTGCAATTCAGTAGGGAACGAAAATAAGGATTGTCCCGCATTTGACCTGATGACAGAACACACTTCAGATATGTATAGAATTCAGGAGGAAAATATCACTATAGAAGAAGGTGTTCCACAGTATAACAATCTGAGAGGCTTTATTCTAGGAGGCCGAGGAGGATTTGGTAGAGGTTGAGGAAGAGGGGGTTTTGGAAGAGGAGGTAGAGGACCAATAATATGCTATAATTTTAATCAATTGAGAAACTTAGCTCATGACTACTTGAATCCTTGTATATTGTCTGCAATTACTTGAAAAGTGGAAAGCAAGAGGGAATCAGAACCAGAACATTAATAAGAGCATACAAAATATATCAACAGAGAATACTGACGAAGGACCCCGAATAACATTTTTCACACTTGGAGGAGATAGGATAGGGGCTGATGTGATGAATAAAGGAATGAATATTGAGTAATGGGTGAGGAAATCAGTAGGACCTATGTCAAAATTTGACCCACAATAAGAAAAAGAGACATATCAGAAAAAAAGGAAGGAGATACTAGGATCGGATTGGATAGCATCAACATGATATGCACTTCATGTGGTTGACATGTCTTTGGTCTATGATCATACTATCCTGGAAATGCCACTTAAATAGGTAAGTACTTTGAAATAAGTTTTGAAATATTGTTTAGAATTGATGAAAGATGAAATTGTGTTGAATGCATTAAGTGGAATGATTGATCATTGCATGCAATAAAGGGAAGTTCCTACCATGCAGAGGGTATTGAATCAGGTACTACATAAAAAGAGTACAAGCATAGAGTTCATACTAAGTGTGCATATTGGGGATTATGACATGGACAAATTCATTTTAAACTTGGGTTCAGATGTAAATGTGTTGTTGAAGAAAACAGGGGAAATGATGGGGAATCTAAAGTTAATTTGGTCTCCCTTCTAGTTAATATTGGTGAACCAACAGAAGTTAGTGCCAATTGGCCAATTGTTATGGGTACTTGTGAATATAGATGGGGTGCACAGTATAGCATATTTCAAATTCATCAACATCGTGGATGATAGTCATCCATATCCAATGCTAATTAGACTTTAATCGGCCTTTAAAAATCAGGCAATTATTAATCTGAAGAAAATGGAAATTATCTTTGAAGTAGGGGACTTGAAGGTCATTGCACCATTAGATCTGATAGAAGGAAAGAGATACATAGAATCAGCTAAAGGGAGTGAAATTGATAACCTATATAATATGACTGCGTGAATGGATGACTATGTTAATCTGATTGTAGATGATGCACTAAGTTGGAGAAGCATTATCTCATGTGCATTAGATTCAGAGGAAGGTTTGGAACACTAGAAACAAAGGATGCATGAAGTATCAACCAGATGGTGTGACTGCATTACTCAATCATTGCCATGGATTGGAACATATTTATGTGACCTGCCCAAGTATGATGGGTTGACTGACATAGGATATTTTGTAAAGGAATTTTAGTTGTTGTAACATTCCCCAGCCAAACTCAAGCCGGGGTACGCCACTCCAGAGAAACCACTCATGCTCTGACACCATCCGGTAACATTCCCAGCCATAGGGCCAGGCCATGCTACTCTAGGGAACACTTTCATTCCCATATTGCAAAACATACAGTAGCATACCCAGTAATCAACTGAGCAATGCCACATAAATTTACTCTTTAAACTGCATGCAACTAATACATATACATACAACACACTCATGGAAACTTTACATATAAACATAAACAAACAATTACTTTATGTAACATATGACTTTTATATTGAATTAACAGTAACTACAGATATACAACATTTATAGATAATTACCTATAAGCATATAGGAAATTATAATCACATACATAATAAACCGTAACATAGGCATGTAAATAAAAAGTAGCATATCATTTTTATCATACAACTAGTACTTATCTTGGAAATATTGTCACCAACTGCATATAGACTGTCCATGAACCTCCCAACCATAGACTACATTGTTCATCACTCTCAACAGTGAGTCACCCTTGAGTTGAGACTGAACTCCACCCAGGGTAAAGGGTTCCTATCTAGTATAAGGCTCATGGAAAATAGGAAAGACTATGTCTCATGTGCTCACTCAACTAACAACCTACAGCCTCTCATTCCCCACATGCCTGGAAGTGTGCCCCTTCTCTGCTCAACAGTCCCTCAGCTACCCTACTTCCCTTCGAGGACTTCAATAATAGGCCGGATCGGAAGTCTCAGAGCATTGTAGTTGCAATATAGCACCTTCAGGAATCAATCCCCGACAATTATGTCGCTCAGAGAATTTCTCACGGGCCTAAAATCTCGCTTCTTCAATCCCTCTCCAAGCTAACCAGGTACACCAACCAAAAGGGCTATGAAAATAGGCTCTGGAATGGTGAAATGGATGTCTCAAGGATAACAAAATGTATGAGTGAAATGGTCATGAAATCATTGACTGGATAACTGAGTGTGGAGGAGAATCACTGTGAACTCTTCATGGAAGTCATTGTGTGAATAATGGTCATCTGGTTGCTGGTAAGGTATACATGAGAAGTCTTCAAATGAGCTAAGTTCCCCCTCGATATGAATGCACGTCCCCAACTTGACACTTGTCATATCGGAAGTTACTTTGGTCCACTTGTCCCCAACTTTAGAACTTAGGATAAAATAATTATCCATACTTTATGTTTTAGGAAATATTAATATAATATTCCCTTGAATTTTGGCCCTCCCTTTCCCTAACTAGTGTAGTTCAGTCCCCCATCTCTTTTATCATGGTCGGTCTATGCACAGCGATGTATTTTATAATAATTATGAGTCATGTACAAAGTAGGCGCATTGGCCTTTGACATCTAGGCATTTCATCCTAATACCAAAACATAAGCATCTCAACTTATAATAACTGGATCACCAACCTATAACACAATTCATATACACGAGGCTTGTTGTCCTCTATACTATGCGTGGTATCCTAGAATGTACATATTACATCATTTTACTGTGCAGTTCATGCACGCACTATGCCACATGACGTGCATTACCAAATGAGGTTGAAACAAATGACCAAATTAAGTACATTCATATTATATTTACAATTGGGTTCGGCCGAGGGATATTACAATCCCCTCCCCTTATTTATGCACTGTCCTCAGTGCATCATACACCCATATATAACAGAATTTTCAAAAATCTTCAAAACAATGCGTGTATTTTTCCCGCATTGCATCTTCATGTTCCCAAGTAGCATCCTCAGGACTGTACCAGGTCAATTGAACCTTTACAAGCCCTATGGCTCGGTTCCAGAGCTGTTTGACTTTCCGGTCCAACATGTGCACCAGATGAACTTGAAAAGCACCTTCTTGTTCCACTTGAATCACATTCCAATCAATAACAATATTAGCATTCGATATATATTTCTTTAGCAATGATACATGAAATACATTATGAACAAACATAGATGTAGGCAATGCAATCATATAAGCAACTAGACCAATCCTCTCCATGATTTCAAAAGGCCCACAAAATTTGGCTGCCAACTTAGCACAGCTTCCCAACTTTAGGGAACTCCTATTAGCTTTCACTTTGAGGAAAACATGATCACCCACATTGAATTCTCTGTGGTTTTTGTTCTTATCGTCATAACTTTTTTGTCTATCTTGGGTAGCTTTTAAATTCTGCTTAATTTTTGTCATCTAGTCCTTCATTTCCTTGAGAAACTTTGGCCCCACTACTGTCCTATCAGATAGGTTATCCCAACTTACTGGATTATTGCACTTTCTACTATAAATTTCTTCAAATGGGCTCATATTCAATGATGCATGATACCCATTGTTGAACATGAATTCTACCAAGTGTAGGTAGTCTTCCCATTTCGATGGTTTTTCCATCACGTACATTCTCAGTATATCTTCTATCACCTTGTTCACCCTTTTTGTCTGTCCATCAGACTCAGGATGATAAGCTATAGTAAAGTTCAGATTTATTCTAAATCCTTTGAACAACCCTTTCCAGAAATTCGAGGCGAATTTCGGGTCTCTATCGAATACAATTGTTTTAGGAATCTTGTGCAATCATGCCACTTCCTTCATGAAAATATCAACAACCTCTACTTCCTTGTGCATGGTTTTCAGTGGAATAAAATGGGAAACTTTTGTGAGCTTGTCCACCACCACCATGATCAAATCATGCAACTTTCTTGTTCTAGGGAATCCCATAATAAAATCCATTGTCACCATTTCCCACTTCCACTCAGGAATGGTTAAAGGTTGCAGCAACCCCACTGGGTGCCTATTCTCAGCTTTCACTTTATGGCATTCCATACATCTGGCGATGTACTCGGCAATATTTTTCTTCATACCTGGCCAAAAGTAATGTCTCTTGATTGCTGCCATGGTTTTCTGATATCCAGGGTGCCCTTCATAAGGAACATTATGCATTTCATGCAAAATCATACGTTTAAGGTCCTAGACATTTGGAACAAAAATCTTGTTCTTGCACAACAGTATTCCATCTATTCCCAACTTATAATTATCNACTTATAGTTAGCGGAGGAATTCATAATAGTAGTATCCAAAGCAGTGGAAGTAGTGCACCAAGTCATAATAAAAAAACAACACAAGGGGGAGGTACTACAAAAAACACCATGGCAAGGTTAGACAAACATTGAGAATGCATGAGTTCTAGGGAGTTGGGTCGGAGGACCCAAAACAACATGTATTTGTATGTGAGACAATTTTTGTTGTGAAGAATGTATAGGATGAAGCCACAAATATTGTGTAGTTAGAAACAATGTTTAGAGGTTGTGCATTATTCTAGTACATGAAACTATAGAGTACTACACCAACAAGTCAAGCGCGGACATTGGAAGAAATTTGGCAAGATTTATTGAAAGAGTTCAAGAAGCCAAAATATGAGTCACAATACATTACAGAACTGAAGGAAATCAAACAAGTGTAGATTTTGGGACTATGATCAAAGATTTAAGGATTTGATGGGTAGATTGACATTGCAAATTCTGAATCGACAACACAGAGAATGGTTTATTGCAGAACTATTACCACACATTTGTTGTCCATTGATACAATAGAAGGTTGCATCATATCCTTAAGCTTTATATATTTTGATGAAGTTGGAAGCATCTTCTGTAGGGGATAGCAAGGAGATGGCTCAAGTCCAAACACAGTTAGTTTCCTTGACAATCTAATTAGTAGAGATTATGAAAGGAAATGAGAGGAGGGAACAAGCATGGTGTGTCACATGTAGGACTGAAGGCCACCATAAGGATGAATGCCTATCCTTTTCATAGTATATGGTGACTGGAGCATCGAACCCATTACTAGGAGGAGGATACTATGAAATATGCAATAAATGGAGACATCATCCTCCTAATTGTCAATTGTTGCATAAATATCAGAGAAAGCCCCATTATTTATTTTGTAACTTTTGCAATTCAGTAGGGAACGAAAATAAGGATTGTCCCGCATTTGACCTGATGACAGAACACACTTCAGATATGTATAGAATTCAGGAGGAAAATATCACTATAGAAGAAGGTGTTCCACAGTATAACAATCTGAGAGGCTTTATTCTAGGAGGCCGAGGAGGATTTGGTAGAGGTTGAGGAAGAGGGGGTTTTGGAAGAGGAGGTAGAGGACCAATAATATGCTATAATTTTAATCAATTGAGAAACTTAGCTCATGACTACTTGAATCCTTGTATATTGTCTGCAATTACTTGAAAAGTGGAAAGCAAGAGGGAATCAGAACCAGAACATTAATAAGAGCATACAAAATATATCAACAGAGAATACTGACGAAGGACCCCGAATAACATTTTTCACACTTGGAGGAGATAGGATAGGGGCTGATGTGATGAATAAAGGAATGAATATTGAGTAATGGGTGAGGAAATCAGTAGGACCTATGTCAAAATTTGACCCACAATAAGAAAAAGAGACATATCAGAAAAAAAGGAAGGAGATACTAGGATCGGATTGGATAGCATCAACATGATATGCACTTCATGTGGTTGACATGTCTTTGGTCTATGATCATACTATCCTGGAAATGCCACTTAAATAGGTAAGTACTTTGAAATAAGTTTTGAAATATTGTTTAGAATTGATGAAAGATGAAATTGTGTTGAATGCATTAAGTGGAATGATTGATCATTGCATGCAATAAAGGGAAGTTCCTACCATGCAGAGGGTATTGAATCAGGTACTACATAAAAAGAGTACAAGCATAGAGTTCATACTAAGTGTGCATATTGGGGATTATGACATGGACAAATTCATTTTAAACTTGGGTTCAGATGTAAATGTGTTGTTGAAGAAAACAGGGGAAATGATGGGGAATCTAAAGTTAATTTGGTCTCCCTTCTAGTTAATATTGGTGAACCAACAGAAGTTAGTGCCAATTGGCCAATTGTTATGGGTACTTGTGAATATAGATGGGGTGCACAGTATAGCATATTTCAAATTCATCAACATCGTGGATGATAGTCATCCATATCCAATGCTAATTAGACTTTAATCGGCCTTTAAAAATCAGGCAATTATTAATCTGAAGAAAATGGAAATTATCTTTGAAGTAGGGGACTTGAAGGTCATTGCACCATTAGATCTGATAGAAGGAAAGAGATACATAGAATCAGCTAAAGGGAGTGAAATTGATAACCTATATAATATGACTGCGTGAATGGATGACTATGTTAATCTGATTGTAGATGATGCACTAAGTTGGAGAAGCATTATCTCATGTGCATTAGATTCAGAGGAAGGTTTGGAACACTAGAAACAAAGGATGCATGAAGTATCAACCAGATGGTGTGACTGCATTACTCAATCATTGCCATGGATTGGAACATATTTATGTGACCTGCCCAAGTATGATGGGTTGACTGACATAGGATATTTTGTAAAGGAATTTTAGTTGTTGTAACATTCCCCAGCCAAACTCAAGCCGGGGTACGCCACTCCAGAGAAACCACTCATGCTCTGACACCATCCGGTAACATTCCCAGCCATAGGGCCAGGCCATGCTACTCTAGGGAACACTTTCATTCCCATATTGCAAAACATACAGTAGCATACCCAGTAATCAACTGAGCAATGCCACATAAATTTACTCTTTAAACTGCATGCAACTAATACATATACATACAACACACTCATGGAAACTTTACATATAAACATAAACAAACAATTACTTTATGTAACATATGACTTTTATATTGAATTAACAGTAACTACAGATATACAACATTTATAGATAATTACCTATAAGCATATAGGAAATTATAATCACATACATAATAAACCGTAACATAGGCATGTAAATAAAAAGTAGCATATCATTTTTATCATACAACTAGTACTTATCTTGGAAATATTGTCACCAACTGCATATAGACTGTCCATGAACCTCCCAACCATAGACTACATTGTTCATCACTCTCAACAGTGAGTCACCCTTGAGTTGAGACTGAACTCCACCCAGGGTAAAGGGTTCCTATCTAGTATAAGGCTCATGGAAAATAGGAAAGACTATGTCTCATGTGCTCACTCAACTAACAACCTACAGCCTCTCATTCCCCACATGCCTGGAAGTGTGCCCCTTCTCTGCTCAACAGTCCCTCAGCTACCCTACTTCCCTTCGAGGACTTCAATAATAGGCCGGATCGGAAGTCTCAGAGCATTGTAGTTGCAATATAGCACCTTCAGGAATCAATCCCCGACAATTATGTCGCTCAGAGAATTTCTCACGGGCCTAAAATCTCGCTTCTTCAATCCCTCTCCAAGCTAACCAGGTACACCAACCAAAAGGGCTATGAAAATAGGCTCTGGAATGGTGAAATGGATGTCTCAAGGATAACAAAATGTATGAGTGAAATGGTCATGAAATCATTGACTGGATAACTGAGTGTGGAGGAGAATCACTGTGAACTCTTCATGGAAGTCATTGTGTGAATAATGGTCATCTGGTTGCTGGTAAGGTATACATGAGAAGTCTTCAAATGAGCTAAGTTCCCCCTCGATATGAATGCACGTCCCCAACTTGACACTTGTCATATCGGAAGTTACTTTGGTCCACTTGTCCCCAACTTTAGAACTTAGGATAAAATAATTATCCATACTTTATGTTTTAGGAAATATTAATATAATATTCCCTTGAATTTTGGCCCTCCCTTTCCCTAACTAGTGTAGTTCAGTCCCCCATCTCTTTTATCATGGTCGGTCTATGCACAGCGATGTATTTTATAATAATCATGAGTCATGTACAAAGTAGGCGCATTGGCCTTTGACATCTAGGAATTTCAGCCTAATACCAAAACATAAGCATCTCAACTTATAATAACTGGATCACCAACCTATAACACATATCATATACACGAGGCTTGTTGTCCTCTATACTATGTGTGGTATCCTAGAATGTACATATTACATCATTTTACTGTGCAGTTCATGCGCGCACTATGCCACATGACGTGCATTACCAAATGAGGTTGAAACAAATGACCAAATTAAGTACATTCATATTATATTTACAATTGGGTTTGGCCGAGAGATATTACAATCCCCTCCCCTTATTTATGCATTGTCCTCAGTGCATCATACACCCATATATAACAGAATTTTCAAAAATCTTCAAAACAATGCGTGTATTTTTCCCACATTGCATCTTCATGTTCCCAAGTAGCATCCTCGGGACTGTACCAGGTCCATTGAACCTTTACAAGCCCTATGGCTCGGTTCCGGAGCTGTTTGACTTTCCGGTCCAACATGCGCACCAGATGAACTTGAAAAGCACTTTCTTGTTCCACTTGAATCACATTCCAATCAATAACAATATTAGCATTCGGTATATATTTCTTTAGCAATGATACATGAAAGACATTATGAACAAACATAGATGTAGGCAATGCAATCATATAAGCAACTAGACCAATCCTCTCCATGATTTCAAAAGGCCCACAAAATTTGGCTGCCAACTTAGCGCAGCTTCCCAACTTCAGGTAACTCCTATTAGCTTTCACTTTCAGGAAAACATGATCACCCACATTGAATTCTCTGTGGTTTTTGTTCTTATCGTCATAACTTTTTTGTCTATCTTGGGTAGCTTTTAAATTCTGCTTAATTTTTGTCATCTAGTCCTTCATTTCCTTGAGAAACTTTGGCCCCACTACTGTCCTATCAGATAGGTTATCCCAACTTACTGGATTATTGCACTTTCTACTATAAATTTCTTCAAATGGGCTCATATTCAATGATGCATGATACCCATTGTTGAACATGAATTCTACCAAGTGTAGGTAGTCTTCCCATTTCGATGGTTTTTCCATCACGTACATTCTCAGTATATCTTCTATCACCTTGTTCACCCTTTTTGTCTGTCCATCAGACTCAGGATGATAAGCTATAGTAAAGTTCAGATTTATTCTAAATCCTTTGAACAACCCTTTCCAGAAATTCGAGGCGAATTTCGGGTCTCTATCGAATACAATTGTTTTAGGAATCTTGTGCAATCATGCCACTTCCTTCATGAAAATATCAACAACCTCTACTTCCTTGTGCATGGTTTTCAGTGGAATAAAATGGGAAACTTTTGTGAGCTTGTCCACCACCACCATGATCAAATCATGCAACTTTCTTGTTCTAGGGAATCCCATAATAAAATCCATTGTCACCATTTCCCACTTCCACTCAGGAATGGTTAAAGGTTGCAGCAACCCCACTGGGTGCCTATTCTCAGCTTTCACTTTATGGCATTCCATACATCTGGCGATGTACTCGGCAATATTTTTCTTCATACCTGGCCAAAAGTAATGTCTCTTGATTGCTGCCATGGTTTTCTGATATCCAGGGTGCCCTTCATAAGGAACATTATGCATTTCATGCAAAATCATACGTTTAAGGTCCTAGACATTTGGAACAAAAATCTTGTTCTTGCACAACAGTATTCCATCTATTCCCAACTTATAATTATCCACCTTTTGAAGAATATTACCATGTTGTAGCATTGCTACCAATTATTTGTATTGCAGATCGGCATTTGCAGCCTCCAGAATTTTGCTTTTAATATCAGTTTGGTACATGCTAATGGTTGTAGCATGTAATTCATGTACCTTCCTGTTGAGTGCATCAACCACTTTATTCTCTTTCCCCTTGATATGCTTTATATAAAAGTCATATTCACTTAGGAATTATAACCATATTCTTTGTCTAGCATTTAGATTTGGCTAATCAAATAAATATTTCAGACCATTGTGGTATGTTCTTAGCTCAAACCTCTTTCCCATGAGGTAGTGTCTCCATTTCCTCAAGGCATCCACTATGGATGCCAACTCTAAATCGTGAGTGGCATAGTTTCTTTCATGATCCTTCAAATTCCTTGATTCGTAACATATGACAAATCCCTTTTGAATGAGGACTCCACCAAGTCCTTCATTACATGCATTGGTGCATACGATGAAGTCTTCTTCTGGGTCTAGCATCCTTAATATTGGAGCACTTGTCAATAATTGTTTCAAGTGTTGGAAAATTTTCTCACAATCCAGTGTCCACTGAAACTTCACTCCCTTACTTTGCAAAGAAGTGATTGGATGTGCAATCTTTGAGAATCCTTCAATTGATCAAAGAGTTCATCAATCCTTGGTAGAGGATACTTGTTCTTAACAATCACTTTATTCAATTGTCTGAAGTCAATGCACAACCTTAGTGTTCTATCTTTGTTTCTCACAAAAAGGATCGAGGCACCCCAAGGTGACATGCTTGTGCGTATATACCCCTTCTTAAAAAGTTCTTCAAGCTACATTTGTATCTCCTTTAATTCTGGTGTACTCATTATGTAAGGATTCTTTGATACTGGCATTGCTCCAGGCATCAAATTTATAGAGAAATCAATGCTTCTCCTTGGGGGTAGTCTGGGTACCTCCTTGAACACATCTTCAAAATCTTCCAGGACTACATAATCCTCCAAATTTGGCACCTTATCTCTAGGTGTATCTGCCAAATGAGCTACAATTATTTGACATCCTTTTTTGTAACACTTCTTCAGCTGCAATGCTGAAATTTATCTAATGGTTACTTCCCTGGGTATTCCATGTACCTTCCTTGGTTTCCCTTCCTCATCCAAGAAAGTAAATTCTTTGTTGTGACAGTCTAAGAGAGTGTGATGTTGGTCCAATCAATCCATCCCAATTAGACAATCATAAGAACCTAAAGTCAAGATGTTTAAATCTGCTTTGGTTTTCAGTCCATTCATGTCTATGAGGCATGACTTAACCATCTCATTAACTTTTCTTTTGGCTCTTGTAGCCAGTTGTACCAACCAGGATTTCCCATGCTTTCTTATTGGCAATTGAAAACTTTCCACCATATTAGGGTCTATATAACTATGACTAGCTCCTCAATCAATTAAAATAGCAAGGGTTTGGTTGTTGATCATACCTTCCACTTCAATCATGTGGGACTAATACTCTACTTGATTTTTGTCTAGGTCTACATAAATACTTGGCACATATCTTCCCATGTCCTCTATTGTTTCATCTCACTGTACATTATGAACAGCCCTACCTTTTTCACCCCTATGAGGACAATCTTTGAACCTATGGTCCCCTTTACAACCCCAACATTGCATAGGCGGTTGTCTTGGCCCTTAAATCCCTATGTCAATCGTTTTGGGTTCTTTATGTGTTTTTTTCCTTGTAGATTATTTCTGAAGAATGGTGTCTTAGCTCCCTTCTTCCTTTGATCCACCTTGAATTTCTTATTGTCTTCCCAAGCCCTTTGGAAAGCTGGCCTTACTTGCTGCTGAAAATATAGGAATTTAGCTCTCCTTATGGTCTCTTCTAATGTCTTGGGATCATCATATTGTATTTTTTCACTGATGAACGATGGAAATCCACTTAAATACCTTTGAATTTTGACAGTCTCATCCTTGATTAAAGAGACATACTTCAGTAGTTCCAGAAACCTTCTCTCATATTTGTCTATGATCATACTTCCAAGCTTGAGTTCAAAAAACTCTTTCATTTTATTGTCATAGTATCTCTTAGTCAAGTACTTCTTCTCAAAATACTTCTTGAATTCCCTCCAAGTAACACTTTTCTCTACAATGTGATGTACCTGCACAAGTTGATCCCACCACATGGAGGCCTTTCCTTTGAGTTGATAGATAGAGATTCTACCTTCTACATGAGAGGAATATTCATGCAATTGGAAATACTTTCTCATGCCCAGCAACCATGTTTCTGCATCTTCATCCTTCTTGTGCTCTCCATCAAATGTAGGAGGTTTGATTTTTTTCATTTCTCCTCACAGCTCATCCACCCTAGATATTTTATACCTTTTGACAGGGGATAGACTTGAGTTGTTGCCTGCTCTCTTATGGGAATGACTTTGGGAATGATGGTGATGTCTACTATCACTTTTTACTTTTTTTTTTCCTTTGAAGGTTTGTGACTTCCAGATTCACTTGAGCCACTCTCCTTAACCAATTTCTTTTCTATTATGTTCAAACCCTCCAATAACTTCATGTTGAAGTCATCCTGCTGATCTTTGGCTTTCATAAGCCTTTCATTATCATATTTATGGCTTTGGACATCCTTCTGCAAATTCTTAATGGTCTCAGCCATATTCATATCTTCATTCCTTTCTTCTCCATGTCCATTGGAGTTCATTCCTTCCATGCCCAAATGGACATCCACCCCTCTGCTCTCCTCTTGCTGACTGTAATTCCCCTGTGCCTCTTCCATTACTATGGACTCTACACTGGTCTGACCTGATCAAGTTGTTTTTAATTCTACAAAACATGCAGCCATCGAAACTAATCAGGCTAACAATTCAGCAATTCATGAGAATATGCACCATTTCGATTCAACATACACATCACCATTATCACTCACGGTCTCCTAGTGTTATCACCATGACAATTCTAGATAAGACCCAAGTCTCAAAAACACTAATGCGCAGTGCCTTCCGAGATACACTTGTGCAAGAATGTGGTTCGTCGAAACCACTTTCACCAAGATGTGGTATCATGTGTCTCAACATGTCAAATCCACCACTCGTGGAGCGGGAGATGGATTAGTCAGATCACCCTGCTTCACTCATTCAGTACTTCGCAGCCATGTGATGTCAACTAAACGTTGCCATGTAAGAAACTCAAAAGATAATCATTTGAAATGGATTGGCCAAGCATGGAAACCCAACGCTCTTGTACATGATCCATCTATGCTTCATTTATGGAATTCTACAATTACCACTCCCCAAGTATGAATATATATGCGTATCCATAACTGAGGTAATCCCCAACTTCTTGACTTTCTACTCTCTGTAAAAACACCTTTCGGTATCCACAACCTGAGATACATGAACAAGGATAAATCGAGTGAGACTGGCTATTCGAGCAACATGCTAGGCTTTCCTGCGAATAAGGAGGAAAGGGTCCTTGCGCACATTCTAGCAACTTAGTTTCATACAGAGCCAGCTATAGACTCGTGGTTGGAAGCCAGGCTGAATCCCACTATAAAAGATTTATTCATGAACAGGCCAGCCGCTAAGAAGAAAAGGATGTAGCATAAGAAGGAGGAATCTACCGCTGAAGCGACCGAAAGTGTTGGGGAGAATCAACCARTCTAGTTAGATTCTTCCTTAAAGGTGGAGATTGCTAAGTTGAAGTAAGTCTTCAACTAACATAAGCATKTCTCAKTGAATTTTGAATATCCGGTAKAGGAGSTAAAGAGTACCAGAGATGATAGGCCTATTCTTCAAACGATCCTTTTTACAACAGGCTAACTAKTGTCATCACCCTTTTGTAATTTTGTGATTAATATGACTATATAAATAAAGAAACAGATTTTAGACTGTTTTATTACAATTCCTATTTGGTGATGTTATGAATCTTGTTTTTTTTTATAATAAGTTTTTCTTGTAATCTTATATTTTTATTTTCATCTRTCTAAATCGGAGGAAAWTAAAACTCRGAATTATTTTTAATTAATGCTTTGATGTGGTTATGTGTTTCTTTTTCTTTTATTATTATGCAATTTAAACTCAGACTCATTKCCTTCCAAGCGACKTCGTGCACATTAAACTTGACCTGTTCATTTTTTATTTATYGTGCATAGCAATATTACAAAGTAAAAYGCTCTTCTGTGCACCTAAATGTAYTATGCATTTCTTCTTTGTCGCACCGACAACTCACGCACACTACTCTTGCATTGTGCACCAATATCCACTGCACACAGTTTTTGTACCGCACACTGATATTCYACACAATAATMTTTCGCGCAGTGCTRTAATTTACCRCGCACACTGGCACGCCATCRTTTTCTCGTGCGGTGCCAAAAATTTYCGCACRCACGCCAGCATGCCAACCTATTTTTTTCCATGGAAACTTCGTGACTCCAATTCTGGTCACTTCGAAGTTACTCTTATGTGAATATTCKCTTCGACTGAACCCCTCTGTCCCATCCAATCTCAYTGTTGARCTAAAGCTCTGATACCATTCTATAACGTTCCCCTGGCCAACCTCAGGCCAGGGTATGCCACTCCAGAGMAACCACTCATGCTCTGACACCAKTCAGTAACATTCCCAGCCATAGGGCCAGGCCATGCTACTCTAGGGAACACTTTCRTTCCCATACTGTGGAACATACAGTAGCATACCTAGTATTCAACTGAGAAATGCCACATAAATTTACTCTTTAAACTACATGCAACTAAGACATATACATACARCACGCTCGTAGAAGCTTTACATATAAACATAAACAAAGAATTACTTTTTGTAACATATGAATTTTATACTGAAATAACAGTAACTACAGATATACATCATTTACAAAKAATTACCCATAAACATA
Source organism: Picea glauca (assembly GCA_000966675.3). NCBI lineage: Eukaryota > Viridiplantae > Streptophyta > Pinopsida > Pinales > Pinaceae > Picea > Picea glauca. The sequence continues at coordinate 17,858 of JZKD02S2158569.1, forward strand.
CAGGCAATTCTAATCACATACATTATAAAYTGTAACATAGGCATGTAAATAACAAGCARCATATTAGTTTTATCATACAACTGGTACTTATCTTGGAAAGATTGTCACCAACTGCGTACAGACCRTCCACGAACCTCCYARCCATAGACTACATTGTTCATCACTCTAAACAGTGAGTAACCCCCAAGTTGGGACTGAACTCCACCCAGGGAAAGGGTTCCTATCTAGGCTAAGGATCATGGACAATAGGAAAGACTCTATCTCAAGTGCTCACTCAACTAACAGCCTACAACCTCTCATTCCCCACATGCCTGTCCCACCCAAGGAAGTGTTCCCCTTATCTTCTCAATAGTCCCTTGGCTGCCCCACTTCCCTTCCAGGGCTTCAGCAACAGGCCAGACCAGAAGTCTCAAAGCATTATAGCTACAGTATAGCACCTTCAGGAATCAATCCCCAACAATTCTCTCACTTAGAGAATTTTTCACAGGCCTGACAACCCGCTTCTTCAATCCTACTCCAAGCTAACCAGGTACACCAACCAAAAGGGCTATGGAAATAGGCTCCGGAATGGTGAAATGTTTGTCTCAAGGATAATGGAATGTATGAGTGAAATGGTCATAGGATCATTGACTGGATAACTGAGTGTGGAGGAGAATAACTATGAACTCTTCATGGAAGTCATTGTGAGAATAATGGTCGTTCGACTGCTGGTAAGGTATCCATGAGAAGTCTCCATGTAATGTCCCCAAGGCCAAGCCCAGTTGTAAATCTAATGTATGAAATGAATTGTAAATATGTGTTATAGGCTGGTGAGCCAAGTTTGTATAAGTCGATGGGCTTATGTGATTGTTAGGCCAGAGAGCCTAAGGGTTGGAGGCCAAGGGCTTGATTTTGTACTTGTATGTATACAAAACATTTAATAAAATTGTAAACACCGCCAGGTGCAGACCAACCATGATGAATGAGTGAAGGGGGACTGAGCTTCCACAGAGAAGGCAAGGGATTAGGGGCTGGAAGGTGGGAAAAGGGGCTAAGTGTTGAGCCTGGGGGCTAAGCCTGGGAATAATATTTTAATATTATCCCAAAAAGACATGTGCATTTTATGTTTTATCCTAAGTTTCTGGCAAGGGGAGGACGTACGAGGGTGATGCGTGCGGGTGGAACGCATGCAGTTCCATAGGTGACCAGTGTCAACCCTAGCGCATGCAAATAAAATGGCTAGGATGAGCCATGAGAAGGATTCCTCCTCCATTCTACCTGATTGCCTAAACGTGTATAGAGCCCTGGATAGTACGACCAACCCGACTCCTACAGAGAAATCTTCATCCATTCCTGAGAGTCAAAAATCTCGTGTTGTCTTTGATAATCCATGTGCATCCTCTGTCCGACTGATTGAACCCATGCGTGGAGGCTTTGTTTCGAAGTAGTGACCCTGAACCATTCTGCCATTGTTGAACCAATTGGAAAGCTTGTGTTTGGCTCTGTAAATCTGTGTACACCTCTATTCTGTGAGCCGAGAAGCCTGTGTTTGTTTTTAAAGAGTCAGTTTCACCTACGTTTTGAGCCGTGGAGTCTGTGTTGACCCCTGCGGGAATTACTCATCAAGAATTCCCGTGAACCATCACTGTGAGGCCTCAAGCCATTGTTGAGCCTGTTTGAGAGGCTCTGTCTGTATTTCCAATTGGCTATGATGACCACGCAGAGCTGGACTGCACATGGCTTGATGGCTAGTGTGAGTTTTGATTGAGCCTGTGTGTGATCTCTCTCTAGGTGAGGGAGGTGGTTGTTGTTGGAAGAGGTTTCTTCCAGAGAGTGTCTAGCACCAGCTTCGAGCTCTGAGACTTCCTGATCTGGCCTATTGCCGAGACCCGGAGAGGGAGGTTAGCATCGATGGACTATGCTTGTGAAGGTGTATACTCCTGGGCGGAATAGGCATGTGGGGAATGAGAGTCTGGTAGTAGTGGGCGTAAGATGGCATCCTGGGAAGAATCCTTCCAGATTTTCTGTGTTGTTTTCCCTGTAACCTTAGCCTAGCCTAGGATTCCTTTCCTTGGGGTGGATCTTAGTCCTAGCTCGGGGGTGACCCACTGCTGAGATGATGAGCAGTGTGGTCTAAGGCTGGGAGGTTCGTGGAAGGCCTGCACTTGGTTGGTGGATTCTACCACTGTTAAAAGATAAGTACATGTTTATGCTTAATCATGTTTTGCATGACTGTGTTGCTTATGTTATCATGATTTCCATTGTGTATATGAATTAATATGAAACACTATTGATTGTTAATTATAGCAGTAAATAATATGTTTTACTCTGAGCTTAAATGTGTTTATTTGTTTAAATACATGTGGATTATATAATACCTGTATGATTTATGTACAAAGTGGTGTTATAGACTTTTTTTAAGAGCGTTTAAGCCTTAGTAGCCAGAAAAGGTGCGCTACAGTTTGGTATCAGAGCCAAGGTTTTGACACTAAACCTAGATGGGCCAGTGGATCGGTCTTTGGACCGAGAGTGCGAGGGAGATTGGGACTGAAAGGCCAATTTCAGACCTTGTTTTTCTTCTAAGTTTCAAGGAGTTACTTGACGAGTTTCTAAGCTCAGGAGGTTTAGCAGTGGGTGAAATCGCAGTTGGTGTGGTCTATGGCCACAGGGAGATAGGTCTCCACACCAATAGTGTTAGAACCTTAGGATCTATTCAGGAGGGAAGGTGAACCCTTGTGATCATCAGATTTGGGAAGTGTTCACAGGGTTTAGAGCCCTTTGGAGTTGCACAGGAGTGTGGAAATCGCGATACATGAAATTCCAAATTAGTCAGGACCATACATCAGAAAGAATGTGTGGAGGGCGATCATCCTTTCATTGACTCGTAACTTGAAATGGTCAAAGGGTGAGTTCGTGAATATTCATGAAATGTGAATTCACATTTGGATCACAACCGTCGATCTAAGCAAGATCTAGATCGTTGATTGTCCAGGAAGAAATCATCAATTTGGGAGATGGGAAGTGAGGAGAGGTGAACACCTCCAAAACCCTGAAATACCTAAAAGATCTACACCTTAGATCATGGGGAGAAGAACTTGACCATTGGATCAAGTAGCTTAGTAAACAGTGACTTCATGATTTTGGCAGATGGAAGTTTGAGATGTGGGGGTGCACGAACTCCTGATGCCCAAAACCCCAAAATGTTGAAAATATCTGCATCGTTGATCTGAGGAGGGGATCAAACCATTGGATTCCTTGCTTGGAATGGATGTGTGCACATGAATATGTACCACATGCCAGTGATTTGAGAAGACAGGTGAGAGTGGTGGGACCCGATGATGTCACCGAAGGTGACGTGGACCCTCCTAAATGTACCATGTGCCATGGTGGTGAAGGGCGACAGTTGTGCTATGGGCCTGGAGAATAAAGTAATTCGCAATTTTGGGGATTCGTGAGATAAGAGCACAGGAGCTCGACATTGAAACTCATGAAGTCGTGAGTAGTGAGAACACGAGGAGAAAAGTCAACATCACTTCTCGGGGTTTCGTGAAAGGGAGGTGTCAAGGTTGGATGCCACAACTCGCGAAGGTGTGAGTAGCGAAAGAGTGCTAGCACTTAGCCCTAGACTACGATCATGCATAGCAGACACTAGCGAGGAGGGAGCCATACCCATGTCACATCTCAGGTATCAGCGTTTAGAGGAAATGAGTCAAGGGTCTTTGACTCACAAACTTGCGAAATCGTGAGTTGCAAAAGTGTGACTTTGGTTACGAATATTTAACTGTTGGATCTTTGTGGACCGAGATTCCAAAGTTCTGAAGTCCCAGAATTTACAGAGCCGAATGAGAGCTCAGAAAACTTATTTGAATCGAAACATCTTTTGTTCTTGTTCGTATTGGTTTATAAATGTTATGGATTGTTCGTGAGGTTTTAATGGCCTGAAAAGCTTCGAATTGAATTGCACAGTGCGTGTGCAGAGTTCAACAAGAGTTAGGATTCCAATTAACCAACATCGAGTATGGAGTGGGAAAAGGTGTAGATTGCCTCCAAAACAGAGGATGAAAGGGTAGGAAGGAATGTCAACCTAGGAGTTGAAGGAACAAACTCTAATGGGCACAGAAAAGAGATGGATAAGGAAGAACATTGTTAGGACCACACAATGTACCTTTTTGCCCATACTTTTTGCCTCTATTACACTCTTGATCACTCACATTTAAACTCGTATTATCACTTTATCTTATCTTTCCAGAGGTATATAACGTCTCTTCTCTTTACTATACGTTTAATCTGTTTTGCATATAATTTCACATCACTCTCATACTTAACCATTTATTAGAAATGTATAAGTGTTGAAACAGTTCAAACTGCAGATTAGCATTTGAGGCCTGTTGCTGAAACAATAATTCACAAAAGCTACTACACAGTCCATGGTCGACGATGATGAAACACAGAAGCTGTTACACAGTCCATGGTAGACTATGTGGAAGAAGCGGTTACACGTGGTTGACGATGCTGAAGAAGTCGTTACACAGTCCATGGTCGACGATGTTGAAACACAGAAGTTGTTACACAGTCCATGGTCGACGATGCTGAAACATAGAGGAAGTTGTTACACAGTCTATGGTCAACGATGCTGAAACACAAAGGAAGTCATTACATAGTCTGTGGTCAACAAAAACTCACACAGATTGACTACAATAGCCACATCGTGAGCCAAGCATCAACCATCGCTTCTACCTGAGAAGTGCTGAAACAGTCAGAGTGCAAATCCTGTGGCTGAAACAACCCACAATTTGTGATGTCGAAACAGCATGCAACAGCAGCAACAAGAAAGAACCGTTACTCCAGCCATAACAGCAACACCTCATTCAGCACTTGTAATAGCATTCTGTTGCGGAAGACTAGGACATCCTATTCCAGGATTCTTTAGATTAATCATCTCTTTAATCTTTGCAATAAGTAGGTTGCTTTTCTATAATTCGGCTAAAACTTCAATTCATTCAAGGCAAGTGTGATTAAGATAGTTTCCTTTACTACAACTCTAGGTTTCTTTTGGAATTGAGAATATATAGTGTGTGGTTACCTTTGAAATAAATAGACTTCCCTGGGTTGACAATTTATGTAGCACTTGATTGTTTAAATTAATTAAGCAATTATAGTGACCAACATTTTGGCGCCGCTGCTGGGGAAGGTAATTATAGATTTCAAAAGAACTTATGATTTTTCAGATACAAATATTGCATGAGAGGACGTGGAGACCCCAAAGATACTGACCCTACAGGTGGCAGGGGCAGAGGAAGAGGAGGAAGAAAGACTTACATTGACAAGATCATATCAAAGTCTGAATCTGCTGCTCAACGACCAAACCTTCGAAAACAAAAATCCCAGCCTTCATTTCAAGCAAACTTTGAAACAGGGAGAAGAAGTTTGGAGTCCTGAGACAGTCCAGAAACCAGCAGAAAACATTGAGGACAGAGAAAGCGTAGCAGGGGAGTAGACAGAAGAAAACATGGATGAGTACAATGAAGAATTGCATCACGAAGAATAGGCAGGTCCTAAAGGAGAGGTAAATGATGAAAACTCTTTCTCCACATTAGTATTTCCTATTGGTGATCTTCCTAGAGTAGTAGCCCCCATGAAGAACATTCCACTCTCAGCACTACCTAATTTTCATGGTTTGTCTTCAGAAGATCCTGATGAATTCCTTTTTGAGTTTGATATATTATGCATAAGTTATGATTACGTTTCCAATGCTCAAAAATTAAAGTTATTTCCAGCAACACTAAAAGGGAATGCACTAAGATGGTTTATGAGTCTTGGAGGCCATGTAATCACAACATGGGACCAAATGAAACAGAAATTCCTGAACAAATACTAGGACTATTTCCGAACAAGAGAAAAGAGAGAGGAACTATTTAAGATGATGCAGAAAGAGGATGAAAATCTGGAAGACTTTGTAGAAAGGTTACAGTACAATCTACAAATATCCAGTCACCCCAATGTAAGTAAAGACATTCTTAAAACTATATTATTAAAAGGAGTAAGGGATGATTGTCTAGATATGTTGAATATGCTTGGAAAAGGGGACATATCTAAGGAATCATACGATGAAATTGTTAATTTATGCAAAAGATGTTCAAGACGAGCTTCAAGAAATAGATCAAACAGCAGGGACACCACATTTTCAAGAGTCCAAAAATCAGCTAGTGGGGGAGAAACAAGAGCCGAGATAGATAATTTACTTGAAGGTTTTAAAACTGAAATGTTAAGCTCTTTTAACTCACAAATTGACACGCTGTAGATTAAGAAGAAGCAAGCAAAAGCAGAAGCAGCCCTATCCATCTTTTGTTCTCAATGCAGAGACAAGCACCCACGAAGAGAATGTCCATTGGAAAAAAATCCAATCTTCATCATCTGTGATAAAGATCATGAAACTCAACAATGTCCATCTTTACCAGGGATCAAAGTAGCATTACAACCAATGGACGAAGAAGCTAAAGTTGTCTATCTGTTGACACAGAGAAGGCAATGGAAACCGCAGGGACAAGGTATGAATCCTAACATGCCATTTACATCTTCTAATCGTTGGAATAATTATCCTTATTTCAATCAAATGAGTTACCCCCCCTATAATCAAATGCAATATCCTAATCAAATGAATTACCCACCCATGCAACAAATTAACCCACCCTTTGATGATCCATCAATGTGGACTCCTTGGCCTCCACAACAACAATAACCATATCAAAACCAATGGAATCCAAATTGGAGAGGACAACAACTCCCCTTCCCAAATCAATTTCCTCAATCACAATTTCCACAACCACTCTCCTTACCATCGGGTACTCCCCCAAACAAACAAATAATGAGACCCCAGCTACCTGTACAACCTAACCCTAACCCAAATAATAAATTTGTGCAATGCATTGATATTTATAACTAGCCTACACTTTCTCTTCTCCATGCGTAATGCAACGATATTCATTTGCGATCTAGGAGAATAATGGAACTACCATAGTTGTTGTTACCTCTTTTAATAAAGAGGAAACAAAAAAGCATGATGTAAATGAAGAGGTACAATCATCCTCTAACAATGTTGCTGAAACAGCAAAACCACCATTTCCTGAGTGTTTAGCCTTGACTAAAACGCCTGAGCCACCAGCCTTCAATCTTCTAAGGGAATTACAGAATTTATATGTCAAAATTCCTCTACTACAAGCACTCCGAGACATACCAATCTATGCCAGGACGATGCAAGACATTTGTGTGAAAAAGACTGGTAGGAAAATTAAGGATCTCCTTACAGTCCATGTTATGGGAGACTTGTCTGCACTAATGTCAGGTAAAACTCCTCCAGTTAAATATGGTAATCCCGGCCACCCTACCATTTCAGTACAAGTTGGAAAAACAATAATCCCTCGAGTCTTGGTAGACCTAGGTGCCGCTATCAATATCATGACTCTGGAAACATTACAACTGGTACAACTGCAAAATGAAGTCAGAGACACCCCAACGATCCTAGAATTAGCTGACCAATCCACAATTAAACCAGAGGGAGTCATTGAGGACCTAATTATCTCAGTGGAATCCAGGAATTACCCAGCTGACTTTGTGGTACTACAACCCAAAACAAAGTTGGGGGGCCACCCTTTAATTTTGGGCAGGCCTTGGCTAGCCACAGCAGATGCTTTTATCAGTTGTAGATCAGGATCAATGACAATATCCAATGGTTATGAAACAAAATAGCTAACCCTCTACCCTCACGCTACACCCCTGATTAATAATGATAATTATGTATGGGTAGACTTTGATGATCAACTTACTCAACCCCTTTTGACTATCGGACAAGCTCTAAGCCTTAAAGACTCCACCAAGGATGAATTAATTAATAGTTTTATTTGTGAACCCTCCTCTGTGACTCCAGAAACTCATAACCAACTAGTTGCACTGTTGGAGTCTGATAATCAAGAAAACCTCAACTCGGAAAGCCCACCTCAAACATCCAATACCATCTCTTCTCAAAGCATACCAGTAGAAATTGAACCTGGTAAAACATTGAACATAAACCCTAATCTGACAGATACTGAAACACAACAATTAATGAAGTTACTTCTGGAAAATAAAGAAGCACTTGCATGGGATTATATAGATATGAAAGGAATCTCTCCTGAATTATGTACTCAACGAATATATATTAATAAAGATTGTCAGCCAATCTGCCAATCTCAACGATGAATGAACCCTAATTTAAGAGAAATCCTCAAAGAAGAACTTCAAAAATTGCTCAATGCAGGGTTTATTTATCCTATATCAGACAGTGAATGGGTTTCCCCATTGGTAATAGATCCTAAGAAAAATGGGAAATAGAGAGTATGTGTGGATTATAGAGATTTAAATAAAGCCACTCAAAAATATCACTTTCCATTACCATTCATTAATCAGGTCTTAGATAATTTGTCAGGGAAGAAATTTTTCTCATTTTTAGATGGTTTCAGTGGGTATAACCAGATCAAAATTGCACCTCAAGATCAAGATAAGACCACTTTTACTAACCCTTGGGGAACCTTTGCTTATAGAGTCCTTCCATTTGGACTATGTAATGCACCAACAACCTTCCAAAGAGAAGTTTTAGGAATCTTTTCTGATATGCTTAATGACTCTATGGAA